>JAFVLL020040445.1:60284-116081 GCA_021397915.2 Tor tambroides
TGTTTGTGTCATGCTTCCCTTGCCCTCATGTCTCTTTGCTATTGGTTCCCTTGTTCAATGTGTCAGGTTCTGATTGGTTGTCATGTGACCCTCATAGTTTTCTATAAGTTGCCATGTTATTGCCTTGTTGCCTTGTCGTGTATTAACGTTGTAACCCGCTGTCGGTGAGTCTAGTTTGTTCATGCCACGTCTGTTTCATGTCAAGTCTTCGTCTGTTTGGATTCTGTTTGGATGTTTGGATTTCACATTGTAAATAAACTGCACTTGGGTTCATCGCTACGCTCGCCTTCAGTGGACTCCTCTTTACAAAAGGTTAAGGTTAATATATTATAAATGTACTAAATTGCCTCTATCATTACAAATGTGTAATTACAAATATATTTAAATACATGACACAATTTTCAACAGAAATTACATTAGTGTATTTTAGTACTTTAAAAATATTTCAAAAACAAAGTAATTACATATAAAGATGTACTCCTACTTAAGTGGGCAGGAAAAATTCTAAATTTGAGCTAAATGCATTTAATATAAATTTAAACTATAATACATTTTCATTTAATTGCAATGCAACTAAGTGTCAACTAAGTTTTCTTATAAAAAAAAAAAGAAAAAAAAGTACTTATTTTTCTCAAGGGTATGCCAATGTCACAACATATGCATGCAGCTATATGCATACAAACCTTCATGAATGTCTTGTCAGTAGCTTTCTCGTTGACTCCTCTCCACATCTCAAAGTCTGCCTCAGCCTCTTTGATATCAATGTAGAATCCATTGACAGGATCACGACCCTGGTAGACAGGCGGTTTCCAGAGCAAGACCAGAGAGTCCTTACGCACCTCCTGTACTTGGAGGTCATGGGGTGGTCCTAAAAACAGGTTTTAAGTGTAGAGAATTTCAGACTGAGCCGATGTGATGAACAAGTGGAAATGTACTTTAAGTACATTAAGCAATACTGAATGAGTCTTAAATTTTTAGATTGTTATTTGATTCAAGTGAAATATATGTGCCCTACTTCCAGAATTCTGAAGGATGTGCTTTAAAACTACAGTGTATTTTATTCTATTGGAATTATAACAGTCATGGGAAATTTATGTTCTAATAGGTCTAGTTTTTATTTCGCTTTTGTTGGAATATATAGGATCCTTAAGGATAAGTTCCAAATTCTGATTTTAATTGGATTTCTTTAGGATTTTTGACTGAGGACTACAGATTATCAGTGTGTTCAGTATCTTAATTGTATTTAATGTTCAGTATGCCTAATTGTATTTAATGTGCTCTTGTAGTTTACTTAAAATATAAGAAAAGAAAAACTGTACTTGCAGATAATATATCAATGAAATAAAATGGCACTTAAATGTACTTAACAAGAGACATTTTCATGACTGTTTCTTAGCACACTTAAGTACACTTAAGTGCACTTTGTAATGACATTAAAGTATATTTCAGTTCACCATAAATGCTTTTCAGTACATTCAGCTTTAAGACAATAGTTTGACAAAAATAGACACAATTATGAATTAGATTAGATTAGTACTTAGCCTACTTAAGTGCGTCAAAACAGCACTCTAATGTTCAGCCACAGGTAATTGCACTTTTTTACTATAATTCATTTTCATTTAATTGCAAATAACATGAAATTATGTGTCTGAAAACGTTACATTCAGTTCACACTTAAGTATATTTGCACTTAAGTACTCTTTTAAAAAGATTTCTTAAGTGTACTTTTTGTCACAAGGTTCACTTATTGTGAGTAAGCTTTACAGCTCTGGAAAGTGAAGTGATATACTTACTTTTCTAATTAATTTGTGCCTACCTGGTACAGCAATAGTCCACTCCTCACACTTGAATGTCTCACTGGGAAGAGACGGGATGCCCACACCAGCCATGTTGGCTGCACGTACCTGGAACTGGTACAGCATGTTTTCCTTCAGCTCTGAAACCTAGACAGAAAGACAAGGTTGGAGATCACAAATCGGCCACAGCATTGTCTAATATTTTACTTGTTATTACACAAATGTCCTACTTACTCTATAAGCTCTCTCACTGACAGACTTAATATTTGCCTCGTGCCATTTTCCCAGGACTCCACCAATGACCTCACGGTAATCAATGAAGTAACCAGTGATGTCAGCGCCGCCGATGAAAGTGGGTTGTTTCCAGGCTAGTACCATCGAGTCCCGCACACACTCCAGCACAGTGATGCCATAGGGTGGAGCGGGTGAAGCTGGCATAAAAAACACTACAGTGAAGCACATTTGCAGTATACAGTAAACTTATGTTAGACTGAGCGTGTACCAGCATATGTGGAGTAAAATATTCAAACCAAACACAGAACTGTAAAAATAAAGACTGGCACTATGACATTGCAAGGAGGGTATCGTATAGTTGGGAAGTGTCCAGCATATTGCCAGTTGTGGCTGGTGGCATAAAATAAGCCAAAGAGTATCCCTTGATACATTTGTGTGGATAGTGATGTTATTTGAGGGTTTCAAAGTCTGCAGCTGAGAAGACTTACCATATATTAAAAATTCCTCATTGGAAAACCAGGTCAGACCAGTTTAAGATGGTCAAGTTTGCTTTTAGAACAGCAAGAAACCATTATAAACTGGTTTTAGCTGGATTTTCCAATGTGGTTGACCGACCAATCGATTTTAGCAGTCTTACCTGTATGTTGATATACTTTATAACCACAGCATGACTACAAGCTCAATAAAACAACTGCAATATGCTAATTTCATGAGATGTCTTATGTTGACCCTTGTAAAAAAGAGGTTCACTTCATTGTACTGAATGTGCACTTGTAGTGAATTTCAAATCTAAAAAGTATATTTTTAAAAAAACGTTCTTGCAGATAATATAATATTAATTTAATAAAAGGCCACTTAAGTGACTTAAAGAGAGACACTTTCATGTCAGTTTCTTAACGCACTTCAGTACACTTTTAAAAAGTGCACTTTGTAATAATGTAAAACTTTTACTTTAAAGTACATTTTACACCATTGTAAATTATTTAAATTAATGTTTACTAATCTTTTGTGTTAAAAACACACTTAAAAACAATAATACATAAAATAGGCACACTTATTTTGATGTGTTGACTAACATACTAATGTAAAGTACTTGATTATATTTTTAACTGTAGTATGTTATTCAACATTACATTTAAACCTAATATAACAACTTAATCTGTACAAATGTGTAATTACATATATTTTTAAATACATGACTTACAAATTTCAATAGAAATGACATTAAAGTATATTTTAATTTACCTTAAATGATTGTCTGCATATTCGGCTTATCAAACATTTGGCATATATCAAAAATTATAAAAGTAACTATAAAGATGTACTTAATTCCTACTTAAGTGAGTCAAAAAAGTTCATTTAATTGCATAGGATGAACCTGAGTGCTTTTTTGACCCACTTAAGTGAATTAAATGTACTATAGTTTATATTTGCATTTAATATAAATGTTTTTTATTACATTGCAGTTAACTCAGAATTAAGTGTTTGAAAACATTATATTCAGTTTGTATTTAAGTATATTCTGTTAGATTATATTCTTTCTGTAATTAGTACCCTTTTTTTTAAAAAATATGATAAAATACACTTCTTTTCCTCAAGGGTCAATCTGACAATAATGACCAAATAAATGATTAATGAGTGGATAAGTGGATAAACTGCAATACACTAAAGAAGTGTTTAAATAAGATAGAGAGTGAAAAATTCAAGATGCAAAAATGCAAAAGAAATGAATGAAAAATGAATGAAAAAAAAAAACAACAACAGGAAAGGAGAAAGTGGAGGCAGGTCGACTCTGGGGAGGGATGCCGGTGGGTGACGTTCCAGAGAGTTGCTTTTCTCTCTCTCGTCTCACCTGAGCCTCTTCGTCCTCTCTCTCGCTCTCCTGCTTTCTCTTGTTCCGGGGAAGAGTTTACTGAGGACTTACGACTGTCCGGCAATTCTGTTGCCGACTCCTTTTGGATACAGTTGGGCTTTAAGAATTCAGTGCTACAGTTTGCAACCTGTTTAGGAGTTTCCTGCCCACAAGCAGGTTCTGGTTCTCGCTGACTGGCCCTTTTGCCCTGTTTGCCTTCATTTGATGCAGCTGGATGGCCTTTGTGGCCAGTGTTTTGACCCCCTCCCTCAACCCTCTCGCTAACATTAGCTATGCGTGTTAGATGCGTGTCAGCAGGGGAGTGAGGCACCGCATGCCTGCCCACTCCGCTAGAGCTGTGCTGGGTTAGTCTGACCCCGTTACCCCCCGACTCCAGACACACACCATGAAGAATACCGCCCCCTACAGGAGTTAGCAGAGAAAACAGCAAGAGAGAGCAGACATGAATTCAATTAAAACACAATCACATTCAGAATGCTTCACATTTAATTCCTTTAGTCTAACTATCTAAGTTCATCTCCATAGAAAACTTAAGCAGAAGTCTGTATGCATGCAAGAGATAATCACATTTGTTTTTGCAATATTCTATTCAAATTATCAAAAGAGGCAGTGAAAACAAGCAATGAAACAGCAAGTTATTTTCAGGAGAAATGAGCTAAGGGAAATGAAAGGAAAGTTTAGAAAGATCATTTGGCAAATGATAGAGTTATTTAGTTTGTGCATTTTAAAGTCACAAAGGTTTAAGCTTGTTAAACCTTTATGAAAAAGGACATAATATCACACTATAGCGTTACATCAAGGCAAATAAAACTCAATGAAAGCCAGATAATGCAATAAACGTTAGTTAGTTGACCAGCAACCAAAATAACAACACCTGGTAAGTGTCTATCATCTATATTTTTATTTGTAGCATTCATTTTTAATATTAATTTTTAATTAATGACCATATGACAGCTTAAAATAATTCTGTGTTTTAAAAAAACTGCAAGACAAATTAACTTATTGCATCAAAAGGCCTATGTATTGATTGTCATGTAAAATAACAAAATAACATAGGCATGTGATCAGCTAAGGATGAAAAATAGAAATACATTTATACTATATACATGTAATATATGTCAATGTAAACTACAAACAACAACAATAACAATAATAATAATAGTATTATTATTATTTTATTATTATTATTATTATTATTATTATAAAAACTAAAACAATAACAAAATATATTACTATTGCAATAATACTAGTGTAGTGTAATATATATATATATATATTAGTGCTGTCAATCGATTAAAAAAAAACTAATTAATCGCACATTTTTCTGAAATTAATCGCAATTAATCGCGATTAATCCCACCTAACATTAAAGTTTTTAAATATACTTTTATATTGCAATAATTTCACATTCAATCTTCAAATTAATGTACAAACAACATAAAGACAGTATATTTTTAATATTTGTTTAATGGCATCTTTATTTTTATAACTGAAGGCCAGTATCACTGATACCAATTAATACTGATTTCCCTATAAAAATGTTTCCCCCTAATTGACTACCATTGACTATAGCCATTCAACTTTACATTATAATTAAGAGCCATCAATTTTAACATTTATTAGACTTTAAAAATAACTTCTAATTTAATTGAACTTAAAACAATCTTCACATAAACCCATCAGCATAAATATACAGAAATTGAAATTGAAGTTATCAAACACTAAATTCTAAACTAAATACAGATGAATCCTTAAAACTATAAAAGTTATTGATTTCCTTTTTTTTCTTTTGTTCTTGATGAACAGACATCACAGCAGCTGGTTATTAGGTTGTTTTGGCTGCTGTTTCTTTAAGAGCTGTCGCTGCTGAACGTGATGACACGCATCGTATTTTCTCTCAACTCTACCTTTTCTGACCCATTTCAGGTCGGACCCATTTCAGTCTCTTCTAATGAGCGGACGAGTTGAATCGAGTGTGTTAGATGAGGGAGACAGTGCTAGGATGCTCCAGGACAGTTTTGAAAACCATTTCAGAGACATGTGCTTAATGTAAATTATATATAACATATTACATGCATGCACAGTTTTATGGCAGCTTTAATCGCCTTTTTGGTAACTCCATGACTTAACTGATCATGACATTGCATGCTCGTAGTTTCCTTCGCGATTTGATATGAAATGATACAGGCTATGCACGCGCCGGCGCCTTTGTGCATGTATTGAAGAGCACGCACTGCGAGCACAGTACAGTCTCCTGTTTGATGTGCTCGTAAAGACGTTCTGCGATTGAATAAATGCACTTCTTGTCAAGAAAAAGGAGACAGAATTAGCTGTTATGAGTGGGGTGGCCAACCCTAGGCCCTGCCCCTGCGTTAACGGCGTTAAATAATTTTAACGCGTTAAACTGAAAAAAATAATCGCCTGCGTTAACGCACTAATTTTGACAGCACTAATATATATATATATATATATATATATATATATATATATATATATATATATATATATATATTAACAGAACAACAGTAAAATTACAATACTATTTATGGTTTATGGCTAGTTTTATATATTAACCAGCACTGATTTTTACTCATATCTGCGGCTACTTTAAAAAATAGTGTAACTTTTACAATAACTAATTTTGCCAATCAAAAATGTTTTTTTTTTTTTGATTTTGCAAGATTTGCAGCCAAGCAAAAAAGCAAACAAACAGAGACAACAATCAAAAAAACACTCTCCTAAATGAATCTCTTTGCATAGTGTCATGAAGTCCAATTCCCTGTGGATTTAATTTATTTTTTTATAATGTATGCTGTTTTATGTTGTATTGTGTTTTATTGTTGTAATTATTGTAAACTGATCTGTTCTCATTGAGTTTTTGTGCCAGAAAATACTGCTTTGATTAGAAAAAGGTGTGCTCAATAAAAGCGTGTTTCATGAAGGATGAGTGAGCATGACGCTCAACAGAAAGTCTCAGGGCTGTTAAAGGGCATGACATAGAAAGCGTGAAAGACATGCAGAGGGGACGGGTTTGAAAAGATTGAGGGAGTGGGAAGGGGTGTATGTGGGAGAGCGGGTGAGCTGGTTTTGTAGTCACCACTATGTTGGATCAGTTGTGACCCAAACTAGAGGAGGTCTACAAGTCCTGACCCCTGGGAGAAATGCAGGGAGCGGAGCTGGAGTTTGGTGATTGTGGCCTTGACACTAATGTGTCATATAGGACGTGTGGAATGCGTTACAGTCGAGTACAGTGGTCAGAATTAAAAAGTGAAAGCTGGAAAAGTGAAATCATCATTCTAAAGATCTTAATGATACAAACAGTAGTGTATAAATGACTTACCAATAGCAGCTTTAACTTTAATGGCTTCTGATTCTTGTGAGAATTCACTCATTCCCGCAGCATTGACGGCTCTTACTCGGAAAACATAACTCTCGTCAGTGGTCAAGCCATGACAGATAAACCTGCATGAGCACATATGAACAGATATTAATGTTACAACCTAACATTCAAATCTCAAACAAACATTTCTAGCATTTATTAGTGAAGCTTACTAAGACAAACATTGCATTGCTGCTTATATTATTATTCATTTAATAAACCCTTCAGTCCCTAATGGCATGTTTACACCAACCAGTCACAAAAATTCACATTTCGCAGATGTATGGAAGCATATTTCTGCCACTGAATAAAAAAATAAAAAAGGTAATTGTGTCTTTTTATCTTACAATTCTGACTTTTTCTCACAATTGCATGTATCTCGCAATTCTGACTTTATTTCTCAGAACTGTGAGATATAAACTCGCAATTGCGAGTTATAAAGTTCAGTTCTGAGGTGGAAAAAAGACTGATAATATGTTCTCAGAATTGCAAGTTTATGTCTTCTGACTTCATTTCTCAAAATTGCGAGTTTATATCTTGCAGTTCTGACTTCATTTCTCACAAAAACTCGCAATTGTGAGAAAAAAAAGTCAGAATGGTGAGATAAAAAGCCACAATTACTTTTTAATTATTATTATTTTTATTATTTAGTGGCAGAAAAGGGCTTCCATACAGATGATTTGTCGTCTTCTTTTTCTTTTGTGTTTAATGGCGGTTGGCAAACCAGCTTAAGGTGCATTTCCGCCACCTACTGGGATGGAGTGTGAGGCCTCGATGAACGAAAATATTATATACTATTTAAAAAAAATAATTTAAATAAATAAATAAAAAACAAACCAACAAACTAAATTCTTCTAATCAAATCAGTATCTCTCAAATATTTTATAAGAAAATCATAAACCCTTAACTGTTTCTATGCATTCTGAAATATATTCTTAACTGAAATGTCATTGATTTCCATATCTCTTAGTTTTTCAACAAACTGCTTTCTTTGACTATTATATGCCTCACAATGTAAGAGCACATGTTCAACTGTTTCTGTTATAATTGCAGCAATCTGACTCGCTTTTTCCTATTATATGCAATGAATAATTAAGGTTAGAGTGTCCTGTACGGATCCTGGTTATAACAGTATCTTCTCTTCGGTTTCCATATACCTTTCTTTCAATCCCCACTGTTGAATGTTGAATGCTAAATAGGTGTCTCCCTTTTGATTATTTATTCCATACGTTTTGCCACATACTTCCAACTGCTGTTTTAATAATACCTTTTACTTCTGTTTTACTTAAAGGTATTTCTAAGTCAATCTCTTCTTTTCTCAATGCTGACTTAGCCAGCTTATCCACCTCCTCATTCCCTTCTACACCTACATGGGCAGGTATAGATGGTTTGTCTGTTCAGAGCAATGCATAAAAAAAGGCAGATGGTACAGTGGCCGAGAGAGCTTAACACGCTGCAAATAGAAAAAACACATGCAAATTAAGAAAACAACTTCATCAATTTGACAACACACGCGCTGCAAATGCTCACAACAACCAAATAAAGAATTCTTTATTTGTTTGTGTTGTGAGCATTTGCAGCACCTGCTGTCAAATTGATGAAGATGTTTTCTTAATTTGCTGGTGCTTTTTCTATTTGCATGTGCTTATAGATCAACGGAAATATCCTGGTTAACTTTCCGTTTCTCGCAGAAACCGAGGGGGAAAAACACGGCTAACAGTATTTACATGTTTTTAAACTGCTGTAACACCAACTACACAAGTAAAAAGACAAAAGAGCCTGTTCTGTATTTTGTCTCTGCTATCAGTGTAGTCTGAGCGCCATCAAATCGAAGCTTTAACGGCAGCGGCTGTTAACACGTGACCAAAAGCGGCAATTTTATTGGCTGGCCAGATTTATTAAAAATGCGAGGGAAAAAGAGATTAGAACACATCTCCGTAAAATATTTGCATAGCGTTTATTTAATACGGAATAACTGCTGACGGGCCATTGACTTATTAGAAAATAATGCACACTGGAGGTGGTGATGTGGCCATGACGCGAACCTTGTCTTTATTCTATGTGTTTGAAAAGAAAGAAAGCGTGCTTTCCGTCGGGTTGCTGTTAATGAATTTGTGGGGAATAGTCAGTTTTATCCTATTGTTTACAATGTTTTGAGCTTGGTCAGTGTATTTGTGGGTTTTGGTTGATTTGCAGTTGTAGGCTGTAAGGACATCTGAAATAAATCTGAAATCATTTGGCGAAGTGGTATGGAATTGTAATGAGGTCAAGACCTGCCTGGAACTACTTTAGCCGTGCGTTTCCCTGAAAATAATGGCACACCTTAGAATGTTCGTCAGCCAATCAGAATCAAGCATTAAAATGTTTATCTCAGGTGAAATCGTTCAGGAACATTTGGAACTATTTTCTTTGGAGGAGAAGGAATCTAAACCAACTGGCCAATTTGTGTCTGAAACTAAGTTACTTTATATTAAAGGTATCATAGGTGATTGTCTTCAGAAACATTTTTTGTTATTCTGGTTGAAAGTCTCTTCACATCCTGATAGCAATCATTAAGTTAAGTGGTCTAAATGTATTTATCTGTATTTATATATTCTGTGGAAGGTGTAGGACCAAGAAATGTTCGCCCAATCAAAACGCTCGGTCCGAGCGTTTTAATTGGCTTTCCTACCTGCCTGTCAACGCATGTATTTGCATACCTCTGCACACCCTGTTCGCGCAGACACGATACGTCATCGGCGCGTTCACGCACGCTGTGCAGAGAGAGCAAGAATGGCAGGCAAACATCAACAACCCAATCTTCCTTCCTGGTATTGTAGTACTTTTACTAACTGTGCTATAAAGTTTTCTCTCCGCTGAATGACACATGATGTAGCCCAGCGGTTCCCAATTCCAGTCCTCGCGCCCCCCGCTCTGCATATTTTGCATGTCTCGCTTAGTTAACACACATGATTCAGATAACCAGCTCGTTAGAAGAGAGCTACGTGCATGAACTGTGTTCCGATTGGCATGCTCCCTACACAGTGTTGGTGCTCCCTACTCCTGAGCAGGGGAAATCAGTTCAGCTTTACTTCTACTGGAACATTCACTCTCAGGATTGCGCCATGCAGCATCTTCATACACAGACGAAACTTACTAGAGAAGTGTGACATAATATACCTCTGTAAATAAATACCATTTAAATTCACGTCTAGCACACTTTAATTGCCCTTTGTATGGAACATATATGCTTGCTTTGAACTGGATCGTTGATGTAGCCTATTGTAGTAATTTAATGTTGTCTCTGGTATTCTGCTCTTTGAGCGTATATGTGTTCAGGGGGCGTGGCTTTGGACGGCGATTGCAGGGAGGGTGGGACATTCGCTTTCAGTGCTATCAGGCTAAAGTTAGCATTTTCCGAGATCACCAACGGCACCTTTAATTATAGAATATTGTTTATATCGAAATGTTGTCTAAAAGCAATATCATATATATATCATGCTGTTGTACTGAATATTAGACTGTGATCACTGACTTGTACCTATGGCCATGTTACAGTTGTGATATTTAGTATAGCAGCACTCTTGCTTGTGTGTTTTGATTGATTATAATTACATTGTATGCATCGTTATACCTTGTGCCTTTAACTGGTTTGTTGTTGCAAGGCTCCCAAGTGTTGCTCCCTGCAACGCTGTTCTCAATGTAGTAGCCCACCAGCTCTTTAGCGTCACGTGACGCTTCCCATGAAACCACCACAGATGTGTCTGTATTGCGGGTAGGAACCACACGGCCAGGGGCTGATGGGATATCTGCAGACAGGTAATGAAAAAATGACACATTATGCTATTACAGAATTTATTATGTTTAAGATCAACCAACAGTTATCTGTATTTGGTAATTATTTTGATAATTTCGGTAATTTGCAAAGAAAAACAGGTCCTAGCAAAAAGCTTAGCTGAGACGGTGAAGATGTACAGTCATCCTGCTTTTTACATGACTACTCAGCAAATAAATAATTACATGTGCATGAAATATGCATTTCAGTTGAAATTGTTTTAAAATTGCAAATGCATATTTTCCTAAATATTTCCACAATAATAATGATTAAAGTTTCAAAAAAAAAGTGGTAACCAGCAACTTTTACCTTAAAGAGTTTTACCTTCATCCATAAAAATGAGTGTTGTTGTTGGTATAAATTAATGTATGTAGGTTGATTCAGTGATGTTAATATTTCTGACTTATTTTATTTACTATTTGTACGTTTCAGCGTGTATTTTTCAGTTTTCAGTATGTTACAGTAGTTTTAATACTGAAGCCCTATAATTTTATTTTGATAGCTATCAGTGATTAAAACACAAGATGGCACTAGTTGCATTTGTATGAAACAAGAAAAGAAGGACATGAAAGTAGTGCTTAATTCAGTTTCCCCAAAGTGCAGTACACCAAACAGAATTACTGTAAGTATTCCAGAGAGCCATGTATTAATATATGCTAACAGTATAATATATTTAAAGCGGCCATACTCATAAAAACATCAAACATTCCTTTATTTTTTTTGCTTGCTAAAGGTCCTGTTATTTAATATATCATACCCAGCTTGTCCCCAACCGTGGTGGCTTCGGTTGGTTCTGATGGTTCACCAACACCGGCTGAGTTACAGCAGCGAACGCGGAAGCGGTAAGACTTGCCCTCGGCCAGATCAAAGAGAGCAAAACGTGGAGATTTGACGGGGATTTCAGTGTTGACTCGCTGCCAGCTGTCTGTGCCAGACACACACTGCACACACACACACACACACACACACACACACACACACACATTATTACCAAACCAATTACAAACTGTCTTCAACATACACTAAAGCTTTATTAAATATGTAAATGCCACTGGCAGTGGTTATGAAGTTAAATTCAGTTTTGCTCTCTGACCTTCTCCACGTAATACATAACCCCTTCATGGCCCTTGTCGCCTGGAGGCTTCCAGCTCAACACCACATAGTTTTTAGTGGCTTCAATGACTGAGAGATCACGAGGTCTGCCGGGAACCACTCCCTCTGCATCAGTTCAAGATAAAATGCAGCACATGATATTGGTACTGTGGGTTAATTGATCAGTTTTAGGTAACAAACTGTGGGATTGTGAAAGAGAATACAATGGACATGGAAATGTCAAAAATACAGGTACAGTATTTGACCAATGCACTTTTCCATTTTTTTTTGTGATGGCTGTATAAGGATTTTTAAAATCATTTTATAGAGATTCCCTGGAAGCCTGTTTCCACCAAAGTTGAGTAAAATTACGTAAGCCATAACAATGAGAAACTTTCTCATAACATTAAGTTAACATCTCATAATAATGAGAAATGTTCTCTTAATAATGCATTGGTTTCTCATAAAAATGTGAAACTTTAAGGTTATGAGAAACTCAAATAAAAATGAGAAATGTTCTCATTAAAATAAGGAAGTTTCTTGTTATAATGACTAAACATCTCATAACAATGAGAAACTTCTCATAATGATGAATTAGTTTCTCTTCAGTCATTATGAGAAAGTTTCTCATTATACAATGTTAAGTCGTCATAATGAGATTTATTTTCTATTTCTAAGTCACTATTATGAGAAAGTTTCTTATAATGAGATGTCAAGTCCTATATATTAAAAAAAAACTCATTACAAGAAAGCATCATTATTATGAGATACTGAGTCATAATTATGGCAAAGTTTCTCATTATTTTGATACATTTTCCAAAATGAGATACTACGTCATTATGAAAACATTTCTTATTATTGTGAGAAAATTTCTCACTATAATGCAATGTTAAATTATAATGAGATGTATTTTCTGAATATCATAACAAACACATAGTTCTCATTATTATGTGATGTTAAGTCATTGACATTGTTATGAGAAAGTTTCTCATTATAATGAGATGTTAAGTCATAATAAAGAGATATACAGTAAATATTATAACTAACTCATAAATACAAGAAGCTTTATCAGTATTATGAGACAGAATTACAGTAAAGTTTCTCATTATTATGATATAGAAAGTCATTATTATGAGAGAGTTTCTCTATAATGAGATACTAATTCCTTATTAAGAGGAATGTTCTCATTATTATGATATATTAATTCCTTATAATGAGAACATTTCTCATTATTATGAGATACTAAGCTGTAATCATGGGAAAGTTTCTTCTTATTATGGTCAGGAAGTCAGTATGAGAAAGTTTCTCAATAAAATGAGAATAATAAGCCAGAATGATTAAGTTTCTCTCTATCATGACTTACAGAATCATATGTTTAGCTGAGCTATGGTGGCTTCTATAAGATTCCCTATATGTTTAAAGGTTTTTAATAACAGTGGGAACCCTTAAAAACAAATCATTTTAGTTTGAGATTTCTCACCCACAGGCTCCTCCTCAGTCACAATGATCTGACCAGTCCAAGGAGCAGAGGGACCTACAGAAAGAAAGTATATTTTACTGCTTGCGTTGTTTTCGTTTTGTTTTTGTGTATTTGCTCTGTTGATCTGGTTGTACCCTTTCTTGTGCGGTCTGCAGGGTCCATAGCGGCTACTGGTTCAGACACACGGGATGGATGGCTCATGCCTGCCTTATTCACCGCACGCACTCGAAACACATAGCTTCGTCCTTCCACGAGACCAGTTACAGGGAAACGTGCAAACTTCACTGGGGTGTCATTGCATTGCGCCCAGTGTGTCAAGCCAACTTCACACCTGCAGTGAGAAAAGGGAGGGAAATACAATTTAATGCACCAAGAAATACAATCTGACGTTCTAGAGGGTTTTAAAAATGTCTTTAAAAGTCTTAATTCTCCCTTTCACAAATTAAGGCCTTAAAAAGGTCTTAAATCAAAGCAGAAAGTCTTCATAGTCATGGCATTAAATGTTGCATGCATAGCAAAAAAAACATTAAAAAAAATGGTATCTTCCTCAGTAGTTTGTCTTGTTTTCCCATACAAATATCTGAACATCTTTAAATGAAGGCACATTTACCTTAGATGCAAAATGAAGTCTTGTTTTCTGAGAAATTGAACAAAATGAAGTGAGTTTATGCGTAAAACAAGAACAAATATTTGTCAATGGGATATGAAAACTTGTTTTCCCTTTGAATTAAGTTTGAGCTCACTGGCAGGTAATATTTGTTCTTTTGTAAACATAAACTCACTTCATTTTAATCAGTTTCTCAGAAAATAAGACTTCTTAAAGGGGTCATCGGAGTTGATATGATTCTTTAGGGTCTTAATGAAAAGTCTATAACATACTTTGGTTAAAATTTCTCAATGGTAGTGTAAAAAACACCTTTTTACCCTGTCAAAATCAGCTCTGTTTTTAGCAAGCCATTCTAGTCCATGTTGCTTTAAATGCTAATGAGCTCTGCTGACTCCGCCCCTCTCTTCCGTGGAGTGACGAGCAGTACTGTTTACTTTAGCCGCGAAACTGGCTAACTAGCTCATTATTAGGAAAGGCGACTTGCAAAGATTCATAAAAACACTTATACTCACTTCTCCTGTAGGTGAGTATAATCTTGATTTAAGACACTTTTTGCAGTTTGATCAAAAGGTACAGTAAAAATGATTTCCATATTCTAGCTAAGCTATTTTCAATATCCATCTACAACTAGATTCTAAAAGATAACCAGCTGATGTTATATATATGGTTTCAGATGGATTTTCCAGTGATATGAGATTTAGTGTTTGTTTCTGGCCTATATGATGTTTATTTACATTATACATTAGAAATATGGATAACATCTTCATTCTATCTAACATAGAGGTTTTTATTTGATTTTGTGTGATGTTTGTATACAGATGCAGTGACCTGTCAACAAAGTATCCCAGAATGGGGCTTCCTCCGTCCACAGCAGGCTGCTTCCAGCTAACGATCACATAATCCTTATTAGCGTCCAGACTGTGAACATCTAAAGGAGCACCAGGAGCTCCTGCAACCTCCGCATCAGAATCTAACAAACACACAAATGAAATAAAGTCTGAAAGAGTCTTTCAAACAATTACAGTTAGTTTACGTGAAGTAACTGCATGCTATCACTTCTAAAAACAATAAGTGCACTTGTAGTGTAGGCTACTTCAAATCTTAAAAGCATATTTTTATAAAACTGTACTTGCAGATAATGTTGAAATAAAAGGCCATTTCAGTGACCTAAAGAGATATACTTTCACGACTAGGTTTCGTTACACACTTATGTACACTCTTAAAAAGTGACCTTTGTAATAATGTCATTAAGTTTTACAGGAAAGTACATCTTTAAATGGTAATGTTTTAATAATATTTTGTTGTGCTTTAAAGGAGCACACTTATTTTGATGTGTATACTAACATACATATGAAGTATATTTACCATATATGCTTTAACCTGCTTTTACTCTTTAACTATATTTCAAAGACAATAGAAGTTATTATTAAAATTACGTATTAGGACACAAGTCCTACTTAAGTGGATCATAAAAGCTTAAAAAACTTAAAAGTTCAGCTAACTGCATTTACTAGAAATTTTCATTAAATTGCAATTAAGCACTTTGAATATATATATATATATATATATAAAACATTATTTTTTAGTTTATTATATAGTGTACTTCTTTTTCACAAAGTATAGTACAGTATTGTTCATTAAAATCAACAATAAAAGTGTATTGCAATTAAAAGTGTATTACAGTATTTTAACTCGGGGAGTGTTGAGGACTGTTTCAGTTTCACAGCTACTTCATCTGAATGTCATAACGGTACAGACACAGCATGACAGGGATAAATTTAGAAAGAAACATGAGCTGGGAAGGGAGGCTTACAGAGACATGCAAATCTCACACACAGTACAAGCCAAAAGAGTGTGTCCTAATACCAGCATGAATATTTTGGCCTGTAATAACGCAGCAAGCTCAATTAGAAATATTTGACTGTATTGGTCCTTACCTCTGACAAAGACATATGCTGAGTGTGTCTCAAAGCCAGATTTGGTGATGACGCGAAGTGTGTAGAGTCCTTCATCCTCCTTGTTAAGATGTGAGAGAGTGAGTGTCGCTCTGTCGCCGCTCCAGTGCGTCTGAACCCATTTCGATGGCACCAGTAGTTTATCTAAAGCACACACAAACACATCCATGCATTATGTGTCACTAGGCAGCAATAGTTCTTGGCAGAAAATACATTTTAGTAGCAAAATATAGTCAAAAGCCTTTTAATGTTTCTGAAAGATGTCTCTTCTGCTCACCAAGGGTGCATTTATGTGAACAAGAATACAGTAAAAACAGTAATACTGTGAAAAAGTATTCAAATTTAAAATAACTGTTTTCTATGTGAACATATTATAAAATGTAATTTATTTCTGTGATCAAAGCTGTATTTTCAGCATCATTACTCCAGTCTTCAGTGTCACATGATCCTTCAGAAATCAGTCTAATATGCTGATTTGCTGCTCAAGAAATATTTCTGATTATTATCAATGTTGAAAACAGTTATATTTTTGTGGTAACCATGATGCACTACCATTCAAGTAAAATGTAAAAAATGATACTTAAGATGCATTAAATTGATCAAAAGTGACAGTAAAGACAGTTATTATATTACAAAAGATTTCTCATTCAAAATGCAGTTCTTTTGAACTTTAAATTCATCAAAGAATCCTGAAAATTAAAGTATAATGATTTCCACATAAATTTTGAGCAGCAAAAACAGTGTTCAACACTGATAATGATCAGAACTGATGATAATTGAGCAGCAAATCAGCATATTAGAATGATTTCTGAAGGATCATGTGACACTGAAGACTGGAGTAATGATGCTGAAAATTCAGCTTTGATCACAGCAATCAATTACATTTCAAAATATATTAAAGTGGAAAACAATTATTTTAAATTGCAATAATATTTCACAATATTACTGTTTTTACTGTATTCTTTATCAAATAAATGTAGCTTTGGTGAGCCGAGGAGACCTCTTTCAAAAAAATGTAAAAAAAAAAATCTTAATTATTCCAAACATTTGACTGGTAGTTTATACACTTTGCAAGAAGTAAAGATTAAATATGCATGATAGATTGTATCAGGATTGGCCAATATCAGCAGTATAATCTGATGACATAAATTTTGCAAGAGACGCTATGAGAGATTAGTATTATTGTTATTACTGGCTCACAGTCTTACCATCTCTGTACCACTCTATCTCAGGCTGGAAGCGCTGCAGGGATGGGTAGATGATAACAGAGCAACCAAAACTCAGCGTCTCACCCTCACGTCCAAACGACACACCAAACTTATCCACGATGTGCGTCTCGAATGTCACTCCATACTCCAGACAAGGTGCTGCAGTGCACACACACACATTAAATCCAGCTTTATTGTATGAAAACACAGTATCGATAGGTAAGACTCCAGGATTCACCTTGTGGAAAATGATGCACACATATACACGCATATTTACAATGAAACACATACAGTTCATATTGTACAGTGTGTACAATGAATCTGGGAACTTTTCACATGAACATCATCAAGAACTGAAAGGAGACTGACAGCAGGCATCATTTAGGTGGACAAACAATTCATAAAAAACACAATAAGACAGCGAAAGAGCGGTGAATGTTAGTGAGTATAGAAAAACATTTGCATTAACAATGCTGAGACAAACTGAGAATAGAAAACAGACACTTCCATGAAGATGAATACAAATACACACACACAAACTGGAAACGGAAACAACAAACACAAGATATTTTTGTAAGAAATCTTATATCCGGAATTGTGAGATATAAACTTGCAATTGCGAGGAAGTCAGAATTGCGAGATATAAAACCAAGTCACAATTGTGAGAAAAATGTCAGAATTCTGAGTTTATATCTTGCAATTTTGACTTTTTTTCTCAGAATTGTGAGAAAAAAGTCTGAATTTTGAGATGTAAACCAAGAATTCAGAGAAAAAAGTCAGAATTCAAAAATGTAAAATCATAATGAAAAAAAATCTGAATTGTGAGACATAAAAATCAGAATCCTGAGAAAAAGTCCGGATATCGAGAAAAAAAAAACTTTTTAAAAATTAAAAAAAAAAAAAATTAATCCCACGGTGGAAACGAGCTTCCATAATAAGTCTTGACTAGTCTGCCTTGAAATGTTTTTTTTTTTTTTTTTTTACATTTTTGAAGCAATATTTCAGGTTACATTTAGCAGAAAAAAAAACATGTTTACAGTAATGCACTTTACAATGGAAGTTTGAGGGTAAATTGCCTCTAGATTTACACTGCAAGTTCTTTACAGTAAACATGTTTTTGCTTGTATTTTGTTATGAGAAGTGATGGAATTATTTTACGTGACACTCGTTAGAGTATTTTTTCGATAGTTCCTTTTTTGTTGTCCAAACTGACTCTATCAAGTAATGTAATAATGGCCTTATTGTAAAGCTTAAATGTTGAACGACGGAATGTTTCATTTTTCAAGAATGGAAACAAACATGCAATATTTGGATAATAGCAATTCCAAATTTAAAACTGAATGCTAATCCAGCGCATTGCATGTGACTCCAGCAATCCTGAATGTTATCTATATTAGACAAATTCCTCAAGATAGAGAAGTAAAAAAAAATGAGAAGAGACGATCATGCATATAAGATGATCAGGGAAACCAGACGAGACTGAAACATTTAAAGAACATTATAGAAAAACCTTCACCAAGGTTACCTTCGAAGCCGAACTTTCTGCTTTCTGCACCAGCGAATCGGAAACAAAATAGCCATTAGCCAGCTTGCATGAAAAACTTTAGCTTCATGCTCACAGCTTCACACACTTCAGCAAAGCACATATACAGAAATTGTGAAGAAGAGCAATTAAGTATCAGGTTTAATACTGAAATGCTTACGGAGTCTGGGAGATGGCAGAGACTCATCGACTTCTCCTTTGAATCCTAAATGTAACATCACACAAAACAATAATTGGACAAAGTTTTCCTTATGATCCCCTTATGACCCCTTATGAAACATTTTGCCAGTGACCTTCCCCAATAGAAACACAGCCACCATAACAACCCATTTTCTGGAAATATTCCTTCTGATGAAACAGAATTTGACTTTTTCCACTGATCTGACATTTTTATGACCATGAGTGAGGCATAAGAAATAGCAATGAATACAAAAAAAAAAAAAAAAAAAAAACCTGAACGTAGAAGCCAAGAAAAAGTGTTACCCATTAGATTTGATCCATACCCGGTCATTTTTACACATCTCAAGTAAAAAAAAAAATCTTTAAAAATCATCTCTAAGAAACAGATGAAGAGGACAGTAAATTCATACCAAAATACCTTTTGTATTGAGTAGTAAGTCAATTGATTTATTGGTACTTTTAATAGACTACGATTCAGGACTTCTTTGTGAAAGCTTAGATGTGCATAATCGGTCAAAAGTCTGGAATAATTAAGATTTTTTAATGTTGTTGAAGTATTTTGTGCTCACCAAGACTGCATTTACTTGATCGAAAACATATGATCCTTCAGAAATCATTCTAATATTCTGATTTGCTACTCAGTTATTATTAATTATTATTTGCACTTATTATTTAATATTATTTGATATTAATAGTGGTTCTTTTTATTATCAATGTTGAAAATAATATATTAGAAATGTTACTTTTGATAAATTTAATGTGTTCTTGCTGAATAAAAGTTGTTTTTTTTTAAATCTCACTTACCTCAAACTTTTGAATAGTAGTGTATCACAGTTTCCATAGAAATATTCAGCAGCACAACTGTTTTCAACATTGATAATAATCAGAAATGTTTCTTGAGCAGCAAATCAGCATATTAGAATGATTTCTGAAGATCATGTGACACTGAAGACTGGAGTAATGATGCTGAAAATTCAGCTTTGATCACAGGAATAAATTACATTTTACTCCATATTAAAATAGAAAACAGTTATTTTAAATAGCAAAATTTCACAATATTACTGTTTTCACTGCATTTTGATCAAATAAATGCAGCCTTGGTGAGCAGCAGAGACTTAATCAAAAACAGTTAAAAAATCGTAATTTTTCCAGATTATTTGACTGATAGTTTTGTTGCTGTTACGACTGTTTAGTGTTCTCATTAGGAAGATTTTAGGATGATTTATTTCCGACCTACTTTTGACGACAACAGAAGCAAAAGCACAGGCCTCGCCCTTGCTGTTCATGGCCGACACACGATATTGTGCCGTGTCATCAAAGTCACACCTGGAGATACAGACAGACATGTTACACACACGACCACTGCAGATGACTTTAACTGCTTCAAGAGGAAGGAGTCTGCGTGCGCTCACTTGTTAATCTCCAGGGAGTGGACGCTGTAGCTGCTCTCCACTTTGTACTTCCCTGGCTTGGACATCGGATCAATGCTAACATTGTTCTTGTACCTAAGAGAGAAGAACAGATTGAAATAAGCTCTGCATCAGAGCTTTTTGACCGAAAAGTAGAGGCTGAAGGCTTCGCCCTCCAGAGCATCTCAATCCAAATCCAAATGCACTGAAAACAAATTGCTGCTGAAACCATTTTCACTCAGTAATTGCTAGTGCATTTCACAAAAATTACAAAGAAATGGCAAGTAAAAACAACTAAAAATGCTGCATCATGCATGTTAGGCCAGTAGTTGGCGATTACATGGAGATGATAACAGTATCGTTTTCAAAAACTTGCAATTTGAAACCTGTTTTCAAAAGTTTTCAGGGCCCTAAAATGCCTAAATGTAAAAAAACGAACGGCCAAAACGTATAAAAAGTTTTCAGTTTTTAGTTGAAAACTGTGTTGTGTACACGTCCCCTGAATGGAGTCAATTTTGATTCCATGTTGACTTAAAGGTCAAAAAGGAGCAGTAAATGAACAGAGAGTTTGTCACTTGCCACAATGGTTATTAGAGTTAACTAAAAATTAAACCATTTCATTACTTGAAATAAAATAAAGTTTAACTTAAAAAAACACTTTATTTTATCCCATCTCATTTTTATGTAATAAAATAACTTAAACCGAAATAAAAATGAATATAGACATAATAAAAATAACAAAAATATAAAGAAATTACAAACATCAAAATGACCATAATTTTGATTAAAACAGAAAAATTCAAAATATCAACAATAACTATAATAGTCTCTCAATCATACAGTACTACAATAACACTGCTTATCACATTATAATCTTGACGTAATGCAACCATCATACATCTGTAAGCATGTGTGTTTGTGTAAGTATGTGCATGTGTGTGTTTGTGTAATGAGCATGTGTGTTTGTGTAAACATGTGCATGTGTGTGTTTGTGTATGTATGTGCACGTGTTTGTGTAATGTGCATGTGTGTTTGTGTAAACGTGCATGTGTGTTTGTGTAAACGTGCATGTGTGTTTGTGTAAGTATGTGCATGTATGTTTGTGCATGTATGTGCATGTGTGTTTGTGCATGTGCATGTGTATTTGTGTAAGTATGTGCATATGTGTGTTTGTGTATGTATGTGCATGTGTGTTTAAGTATGTGCATATGTGTGTTTGTGTATGTATGTGCACGTGTTTGTGTAAGTATGTGCACGTGTGTTTGTGTAAGTATGTGTATGTGTGTTTGTGTAAGTATGTGCATGTGTGTTTGTGCATGTATGTGCATGTGTGTTTGTGCATGTATGTGCATGTGTGTTTGTGTATGTGCATGTGTATTTGTGTGTGTGCATGTGTGTGTTTGTGTATGTATGTGCACGTGTGTTTGTGTAATGTGCATGTGTGTTTGTGTAAGCATGTGCATGTGTTTGTGTAAGTATGTGCATGTGTGTTTGTGTTTGTATGTGCATGTGTGTTTGTGTAAGCATGTGCATGTGTGTTTGTGTAAGTATGTGCATGTGTGTTTGTGCATGTATGTGCATGTGTGTTTGTGTAAGCATGTGCATGTATGTTTGTGTAAATATATGAATATGTGTTTGTGCGTGTGAGCTCACCACACGACGCGTGGTTCAGGCCATCCTGAGATGGTGCAGTGCAGCCGCACACACTGTTTCTCCCAAACAGTGTGGGATCGTGGCTTGATCACAAACTCGGGCGTGTGCATCAGGCTGTCCTCGTTCAGACGCTTATGGTACTCTTCGTTCTCATGGATCTGAGGACATGCAGCCATAAATACAAATAGCAGAAAAAATAGTGCATTTATGACCTAATGCATTACTATGTCAAGATGCAAACCTCCTAAAGGAATGTTTTGCATTCAAGTTAAGCTAAGAAGATTTCGACTAATCCCTTGATTTGTAAAAAAACAAAACAAAACAAAAAAACAGTAATCCACTTACAATGAAAATCTAAAAGGCAAGGCATTGCAATGGAGTGAACATTAAAATACTGTATACTGTTCTGAAAATACAACCACAAGAATCAAACATTATATATATATATATATATATATATATATATATATATATATTACTAACCTTGTTTGTGCAAAGTTAAATATTTCAGCTCCTGTCATGAATATCCCTTGTGAAAAAGAAGTGCACTTTATCATACTTTTAAAAAGAGCATATATTTTAAAAGAATACACTTAAGTGTGAAGTGAATGTAATGTTTTTGCACGCTTATTTGCATATTAATGAAAATGCATCATAGGTTAAAGTTATATTAAATTGTACTTCTATTGCCTTTGAAATATGGTTGAAGTACTGTTGAATGTACTGACAAGCATTTATGGTAAACTAAAATATACTTTAATGTCGATTCTATTGAAACAATTTAGTACATTTAAAATATTTTAACTTTAAATGTAATATTAAACAATACACTACAGTCAAAATTATAATCAAGTATTTTACATGTGCTTTAGTATGGTAGATAACACATCAAATTAAGTGTACTTTAATCTTACATTATTACAAAGTGCATTTTTTAAAAGTGTACTTAAGTGTGTTAAGAAAGTTATGAAAGTGTCTCTTTAAGTCACTTAAGTGACCTTTATTTCATTAATATTATCTGCAGTTACAGTTTTGTATGTACTTTTAAGACTACAAGCACACATTTAATACAATTAAGTGCACTTATTTTTGACAAGGGATGTTAAGGTGACTTACCAAAAGATGATTGTTTACAAAAAGAAAATCTGCCCAGAGCTATTACAGTAATGCATGGCAAATATGAATGTGACTTCTTCCATTTGCATCTTCTATTTATAACAGATTCACACAATATTTGCACAAAATGTGTTGAGCATTTATAATGTGTTCATTGAGACTCAGGTTGTTCAACAGACGATTCATTAGGATCAAGTGCCTCCTTACACGTCATTGGTTTTATTTGTCCAGTCATGTCAGTGTAAATATAATCTCCTTGATGATTCCCTAAGCGATGATCAGCACATCACTTGTCGACAACAGTAGTTTCATAGTCACTTTAACACACACCACAGATTAACACACACACCACACAACCACATAAAACATTACAACCCTTGAAATCTGGCACCACGGTAGCACGGTTTGTTGGCACCAGGATCAGAACTAAATAAAGTTTGTGTCGTGATACTTTCTTGCTCTTTTTCTATCTAAAAATAGGGAACATACAGTATGCATGAGTTTGATGGTGTTCCTCAAAGCCTACAATCAAAGCAAACGCAAATGCATCTCCTGTTGCACAATTAGTTCAAACAATACAATTCCCATTTTCAAACAATAAATTAGTTCAAACAATAAAATTCCCACATGTTTACTGAGTGTGTAATTTTACCCTTGTGTTTATTAAAAATAATATTCATTGTCTGAATAGAATGACTGTGTATTTATGTTTATATAGGATGTTTTTTGACTTTTTGTCATCCATCAGACATACAGTTCGAGTTACCATTGAAGTCCATTGAGTTATTTGTTATAGTTTCATACACAGGGTAAGGAGATTGTTCAAATAGTGATGCTTATCTACCCTTGTGGAAAAAGAAGTGCACTTAACTGTACTGAATGTGCACTTGTAGTGTACATCAAATCTTAAAAGTATATTTTTAATAAACTGTATTTACAGATAATATAATATTAATGAAATAAAAGGCCTCTTAAATGACTTAAGAAACTCTTTTATGACTGTTTCTGAACACACTTAAGTACACTTTTAAAAAGTGACCTTTGTAATGTCAAATTAAAAGTCTGCTTACACTATATTTTAAGGTGTCTTTGTCACAGTGTAGTTGTACATTTAAGTACTGAGTAATAATATTAAACTACATAGACTTACTATGTGGATTAGGATTTGGCTTAGGGTTACTTGCATGTACTTAATGCATAATTTATTGTTATTATAATAGTACGTACATGTGATGTGTAACAAGGACACCTTAAAATAAAGTGTTACCAAATGTTTTACTTTAAACTATATTTTAAGTCATTGTTTTAATAATCTTTCATTGTGTTTTAAAGAAGTACATTTATTTTGATGTGTTGACTAACATACTGAAGCTAAAGCACATGTGAAGTACTTGATTGTAATTTTAACTGTTGTGTTATTCAGTATTACATTTAAAGTTAATATATATTTCCACTACATTGCAACTTAAAATGTGTAATTATTACACATATATTTAAATACACGGAATACAAGTTTCAATAGAAAAGATGTACTTATGTAAATGGGTCAAAAAAGCACTCTAGAATTCAACTATTTCCATTTAATATGCATTTAAACTATAAAAATGCATTTAATTGCAAATAAAATGCAGTTAATTGTAGTAAAGTATTTCATTCAGTTTGCACTTAAGTATATTCTTTTAAAGTATATTATTTCCATACTAAGCATTCTTTTTTAAAGTATATGCTTCTTTCACAAGGGCAATAAAGCAAGGGAGCTGTCAGAGCCGTGTTGCAGCTCAGTCCAACAGTTTGTAGTTGTTATACAACTAATGTTGAAATGTTGGGACAATTAAAATTTGAATAAAATGAAAACTAAAAGACTTTCAAATCACATGAGCCAATATTATATTCACAATAGAACACAGAGAACATAACAAATGTTTAAATGTTTAAATTTTACACTTTTATCCACTAAAAGAGCTCATTTCAAATTTGATGCCTGCTACAGGTCTCAAAAAAGTTGGCACGGGGGCAACTAAGGGCTGAAAAACACGGTTAGCTATAAAAGGGATGTGTTAGAGAGGCAGAGTCTCTCAGAAGTCAAGATGGGCAGAGCCTCTCCAATCTGTGAAAGAGTGCGTAAAAAGATTGTGGAATACTTTAAAAACAACGTTCCTCAATGTCAAATTGCAAAGGCTTTGCAAATCTCATCATCTACAGTGCATAACATCATCAAAAGATTCAGAGAAACTGGAGAAATCTCTGTGCGTAAGGGACAAGGCTGAAGACCTTCGTTGGATGCCCTCAGACGACACTGCATCACTCATCGGCATGATTCTGTCATTGACATTACTAAATGGGCCCAGGAATACTTCCAGAAACCACTGTCGGTAAACACAATCCGCCGTGCCATCTGCAGATGCCAACTAAATCTCTATCATGCAAAAAGGAAGCCATATGTGAACATGGTCCAGAAGCGCCGTCATGTTCTGTGAGCCAGCCAAGGCTCATTTAAAATCGACTGTTTCAAAGTGGAAAAGTGTTCTATGGTCAGACGAGTCCAAATTTGACATTCTTGTTGGAAATCGTGGATGTCGTGTCCTCCGGGCTAAAGAGGAGGGAGACCTTCCAGCGTGTTATCAGCATTCAGTTCAAAAGCCAGCATCTCTGATGGTATAGGGGTGCATAAGTGCATACGGTATGGGCTGCTTGCACGTTTTGGAAGGCAATATGAATGCTGAAAGGTATCTAAAGGTTTGAGAGCAACTTATGCTCCCCTCCAGATGACGTGTATTTCAGCAGGACAATGCAAAACCACATACTGCAGCTATTACAACAGCATGGCTTCGAAGTAGAAGAGTCCGGGTGCTGAATTGGTCTGCCTGCAGTCCAGATCTTTCACCTATAGAGAACATTTGGCGCATCTTTAAACGAAAAATATGTCAAAGACGACTACGAACTCTTCAGCAGCTGGAAACCTATATCAGGCAAGAATGGGACAAAATTCCAACACCAAAACTCCAGAAACTCATAACCTCGATGCCCAGACGTCTTCAAACTGTTTTGAAAAGAAGAGGAGATGCTACACCATGGTTAACATGCCCCCGTCCCAACTATTTTGAGACCTGTAGCAGGCATCAAATTTGAAATGAGCTCATTTTGTGCATAAAATTGTAAAATTCCTCAGTTTAAACATTTGTTATGCTATCTATGTCATATTGTGAATAAAATATTGGCTCATGTGATTTGAAATTCTTTTAGTTTTCATTTTATTCAAATTTAAAAAAAAACGTCCCAACATTTCCGGAATTCAGGTTGTAATTTAAATTTAAGTGAGAAGTGTTACTTGACAAATAGCCATTCATTAAGAATTGTTATGAAAAGAAATGTATATTTGGTAGCACTTTATTTTAAGATGTCTTGTTACACGTTACATATACTTACTAATATAATAACAATTAATTATGCATAATTACATGCAAGTAACCCTAAACCAAACCCTAATCCTAAACCTAACCATATAGTAAGTACATGTAGTTAAGTCAAGTCAAGTCGAGCTTTATTGTCATTCAGCTACATGTGTGGACATATAGTGGAACGAAATGTCGTGTCTCGCAGGACCACGGTGCTACATACTAGTTAAACATAAGATAAACATACAACAGTGCAAGTATAGGAAAAACAATAGAGCTATACGACAGTTAACCATCTGACTATACATATACTATAAATACTATAACTACTTAATATCACTCAGTACTTAAATGTATAATAACACTGTAACAAGGACACCTTAAAATAAAGTGTAACCATATATTTAATCTCTAACCGAAACAGGAGTAGTGAGTTATGTGTTTAGGAACAGGACTGGGATCTCCACTGACCCTCTTGCTAAGCGAGATGCGCTCTGCAGACTCCCTCATGATGGTTCTGCGGGACTTGTGTTCAATGCGCTCTGACTCCACGCCTCTAGCGAAGAGGTCACGGCGAGCCAGATAGCCGGCGCTCTCTTTAGCACGCGCTTCCTCTGTGTCTGATAGGCCGCTTTCAAACTCATGACTGAGGGGAGAATTATGTAGCATCACATTCGCAGCCTCTCGAATTAAACACAGCAATGCAGCACAATACAACATATATTTTGTCACATACAATATATACACAAGGCTATATGAATGAAAATGGAAAGCCACAACTTCCAACACATCCACCCTTAAAGGCATAGTTCACCCAAAACGAATGCTCCATCATCATTTACTGTGCACCCTCAAACACAAAAGGAGATATTTTGAAGAATTTTGGTAACTAAACAATTATATTTTTTCCAGTATGGAAAAAATACTATGGAAGTCAATGGCTACCATCAAATATTTGATCAGCAGCATTTTTCAAAATATCTTCAGTAGAAAAAAGAAACTCATACATGTTTAGAACTTGAGGGTGAGTAAATGATGATGAATTTTTGTTTGAACGATTGCTTTATTGCAGCAAATTTTCTTACTGAGAGCCATTATAGCTGTAAAGTATTCCTGAGTGAGCTGAAAGGGTTCTCAATGTTAAATTATTGTTTCCATCAAAGACTTTTCCTTGTGAAAAAAAGTGTGCTTAATTGTACTAAATGTGCACTTGTAGTGTACTTCAAATCTTAAAAGTATGTTTTTAAAAAGAGAGTTACTTGCAGATAATATCATATTAAGGAAATAAAAGCCCACTTAAGTTTCATCTTAAAGTGCATTTCACATGATGTTGTACTAATCTTTTGTTGTTTTTTAAAGTAGACTTATTTTGATGTGTTGACTAACATACTAAATCACACGTAACAATTTATGTTTCTTAACACACTTAAGTAGACTTTTAAAATTTTATCTGTAAAATTACATTTTGTAACAATGTCAAATTAAAAGTTTTACTCTAAAGGACATTTTTAATGTTTTAATAATCTTTTGTTGTGCTTTAAAGAAGTATTTTGCTGTGTTGACTAACATACAGTACTAAAGCACATGTAAAATACTTGATTAGAATTTTAAGAGTAATCTGTTGTTCGATATTACATTTAAAATGAATATATATTGTACTAAATTGCATATTTTTCATTACAAATGTGTAATTACACATATAAGTTTAAATTGAAATGACATTGAAGTATATTTTAGTTAAGCATAAATACACATTAACCATATTTCAAAGACATTCTAATTAATTATTACATATAAAGATGTACTTAAGCCCTACTTAAGTGGACCAAAAAACACCCTAAAGTTCAGCAAATTGCATTTAATATAAATGTAACATATAATGCATTTTCATTTAATTGCAATTAATATGCAATTAAGTGTCTAAAAACATTACATTGATTCAGTTCACACTTAAGTATATTCTTTTAAAGAATAATATTTGAGTGTTTTTTAAAAGTATACTAAAGTGTACGTCTTTTTCACAAGGGTTAAAGAACAATGCTAAATCATTTCTTCAATGGGATCTGACCATAAAGTCCTACAGTATGCACAGCCTTTTTTAAACTTTGTGCATGTAGGGCTATAAATAGCATATTACTGAAGTGCTTGATAATACCAAACACATGCAAACAATAGAAATCATGACGTACGGAACAGCTGCATGTGTTTGTTCCAACACAAACAAAACCCAGATTGTTTCTTTACCTGCCCCTGAAGATGGGCACCACATAACCGATGATCTGGTTCTCCTTGTCCATGGCCAGATAGGTTGGTTTGGCTCTCTTTGGCATAGGGCTCAGCCTGGCCTCATCTAGAGCCGTGTATGTGGCAGCTCTGATGCTGCAATGGTGCAGAAATTGCAACATACACACGTGTGTGAGTATCCAGCACTTCTTTCACACGCTATTATAAGTTTTGGAAGGGGTGTGGAGTCGTGAAGAAAGGATGTTAGGTTGAAAATCGTCTAAGATTGAAGAAGGTTAAGGGAGTGAGTGGGAAGGAGGTTAATCACCTCAGTGATCCTGAATTACAATAAACCATCAATAAAAGCTTCATCAATGGTCAGAAGTATAAAGTAGTGGAATCTACACCCTCCAATCTACACTTAGTTGCTTTATAAGTCTATGAACTTTCACATGGACAGTCTTTCAATTGTGGGATGCTTTTTAGTGGTCCAGTCTCCAAGACACATCTGAAGAATTCTTCCACTTTTCTACTCCATACTGAACAACTCTACACGAAACAGCATTTGCGACCCACTTTACTTCAATAATGTGAAATATTTCAAGATACTTTTACAGGATATACAATCTTGGTAAAAAAGAAGTGCACTTAATTGTATTGGAAGTGCTCTTGTAGTGTACTTCAAATAACTGTACTTGCAGATAATGTAAAATTAATGAAAAAATACCACTTAAGTGACTTAAAGAGAGACACTTTCATGAGTTTGTTCATTAACATGCGTAAAAGGGCACTTTGTAATAATGCTAAATTAAAAGTTTTACTTTATTGTGTTTTGATCATCTTTTGTTGTGCTTTAAAGAAGTACACTTATTTTGATGTGTTGACTAACATGTAAAGTACTTGATTATAATTTTAGCATGTTATTTGATAATACTTTAAAATTAATCAATTTTAAATGACCTAAATTGCAACTTCATTATTACAAATGTATAATTACAAACAGATTTAAATAAATAACATACAAGTCCCAATAGAAATGACATTACATTTTAGTTTACCATAAATACTTGTCACATTCAGTGGTACTTTAACCATATTTCAAACACAATGGAATTATGAAGTTAAATATAATGAAATATAACAGTCAAAAAATCACTCTAAAATTCAGCTAATTACATCTAATATTCAAATTGCATTTGAATTTTAACTATATTTTCATTTGATTGCAATTAACATGCATTTAAGTCTCCAAAAAACATTACATTCAGTTCACACTTGTCACGAATCCGGTCCATGCCCTTCCGTCCAATTGCCACCAGAGGTCACTCGTTTGCCACATTGACTCTTACACCACACCTACTGTTGCACGTCACTTACGGACTGCATTTCCCATTATCCATTGCACTGACGACACACACAGCTGTCACCAATCACACATTGCACTGATTACACAGCTGAATCCCATCAGACACGCTTTATAAGCCTTGGACTTCCTCGCTGTCATTGCTGAGTATTGTATAGCACATATCCTAGCGATAGCTACTCTACGGAGCCCACGCAGTTGTTATAGTCTTGCCTTGCTAGTTTTCTCGTGTTTGATACCTGCCCGTGTTTCCTGGATTAACCCTTTGCCTTGCCGTTTGGACTTTGTTTGCACCTCGTTTGGATCATTGCTTGTGTACCTGGATTATCTCTCTGCCTTGCCCTGTTGGATATTGTTCGCCGATCGCCGACCTACGCTTGCCCTAGGATTACTCTTTGTCTTGCCTCATCTATGTCTGTTTGCTGTGTACCGACCTATGCTTGTTTCCGACCACTCCTTTGAATAAAAGCTCTGCAGATGGATCCGCTTGTCTCATGTCTCGTCGGTCCCGTAACAACACTTAAGTATTTTCTTTTAAAGTAAATGGAAAGGAAGATGCACTGTAATTTTCTGCCAGGACATTATACATTAATTTTACGGAAATTTCTGTTAACCATAAAACAATGCAATGCAATGAAGTACAAAATTTAAAATACAGGTAAAACAACTGTAAAAAAAAAAAAAAATCAATATGGAAAATTCCTTCATATTAATAGTTCATTGTGCCTTATTTTTTATTTTTTTTACAGTGTATATTATTTCCTGAATAAGTGCTGCTTTTACAAGTATGCTAGAGTGTACTTATTTTTCTCAAGGGTTAATATATATTTAACATGATATTCAATGTGAAAATAAATTTAGGTCAGAACTTAACTTTATTTGTGTTTAAGTTCATAGTGTTCTCATTATGACAAGTATAATATTAAATAGGTTGAATTTGTTGCGCTGTAATAGCAAACACAAATCAGTGTTCATGAGCGAAAAAACACCCAAAGCAATACCTGGCATTCACCACCAGAGGCCCCAATCACCTGAGAACTGACGCTCATAGTGGTCAGCACACCTGCTGCTCATTTGTTCGAGTATTGTTTGAGTATTTAAACACTGGGTTATCCTCAGCTGTTAGTCAAGTCATGTTTTCCATAAGACTGTAAACCTGAGCCTTGTTTCCCTGCTACTTTTGCTCTGCTCTTTGGTTTATACAGCTAGAATTTACATAGGGCATAGCTGATTGCATAGTGTGTTTACATCCCAATTCCTTCTAATGCTTCTAATCTGTCATTACACTCATGCCTTCAGACGACTTATACCCTTCATGTACCCTTCACATATCGCTATCTTCCTCATGCCTCACATAAGTGTGTGTATAAATAGACACTCAAGAGTTCAGGAGAGAAATGGTGGGGGCACTTAGGACAGACAAAGTGCTCCAAAACTAAGACCAGGATTGGACAAAAACTGTATTCCCCTAGCATGGAAAAGCTTTCAGTTTGCCACATTTAGACATTTGGGAGCACATATATCATTGGATAACGTGATTAATGGGGCCGAAACAGAAACCTACGAGCCAACCTGCCATCCTGTGACACTCCATATCCTGCTTAAATCCTGTACAGCACAGCAGCTCATAAAAGAGGGATCTGTTCAGGCTAAAAACAAATGTTTCAACAAGGTCTGTGTGTTTAGTGTTCAGAGCATTTGTCCAAACTGGAAAATAAAGCAACCAAACAAGTCATCTGTCTGTACACTCTTACAAATAAAGGTACTCTATTGGTTCCATGAAGAATCTTAAACATGCATGGAATCTTTCCATTCCACAAAAGGCTTTTTATAGTGGAAAAAAAAAAATTATTTGAATTTTTAAAATGTTCTTTAAACTAAGACATGTTCTATGTTCTGACATCACTGAGAAAAACGTTTCTGGAACCTTTATCCTGGTTGTTCAATCCACACTGAATGTAGGGTGCATGAGTCATCTTTTTCCTCGTTCTCTTTGTCCTGCTGGGATTTCGCCTAAAATGTCCGGGTTTTGGCTTTGTTTCCTATTGTTTTAATATCTTGCTGAAGGTCATGAATGAAAAGTAGTTTGACCAATAGCACACAGGCATTCTACATAATTGACCAATCGTGGCATGCGAGAAGTCAGGATCTATGAGAACGGTCAAAGCAATGCAAACACGCATACACATAATGTACGAGGACTGTAGAGAGGATCAATAGGAAAACAAAGACAAAACTTGGACATTTTAGGCAAAAAATAAATGAATAAAAAATAGGACATATGATCCCCTGAATTGATATTTTTGATACAATATAGTGGAAAACTCTTATGTATTTAAATAAAAATTGTGCATTGGCTTATGTCTGTGTGTAGATAAAAAAGTCAAACTCCGCATATGAGTATCTGTTATTAAGACCGTTTTCATTGTGCTATGTTAATCTAATCAAATACACTTTAAGCATTTGGTCTCTCTTTCACTCTAAATCCCACACACATATACAGTGACTCAAACATGTAAATGCATAATGCATGTGACGCACATAACAACATCTACTTCTGTAGCCACTATAAATACACCGTGACGTCAAGAACACCAAATGAAGTGGCAAGCTATGTTATGAATGCTATTTATATTACGACATGAAACCAAGTGATGAAGAAACCACTAAAATCATGACTGAGCATTGATAGCTTTCAGTTTGTGCAAGCTGTTATAAGATTCTTGAAGCTACAGTTACATTAGTCTCATTATGAGACACACAAGATAACCTTACGCTCTGACATTCAGAGTGACCCAGTAAGCAACAGCCTAGACAAAAACGAGCCAACATTCACGTGACCAGAGGGAGAAAATCAAACAAAATACAGGCACAAATCCAAACCACAGAAAGGCCTAAAAAGATTCACAGCAAGTTTCGAATCTAGAAGCACTCTAGGAACCAAACTTAAGTCTTAGATACTGTAAATGTGTGACTGAACTCAACTAAAAGTCCTCTAGATAGCAGAACCAACTCCAACGACACTATTCTGTAAAAAAAACCCACCAACATACCAAAGGTAAAGCCAATATACCATACCCACATATCTTAAAAGTGAACCTGTCAACCAAAGTGTCAGCAACAAGCACACTGCATGCAGAAAACAGCTATAAACTGCATGTTTTAAGGTTGTTTTAGGTTGAGTGGGAGAGAAGGATTAGACAAAGCAAGAGGGGCGACAGTAGTGGGTCATGTTTGTGTTCGGGTGAAGGATACAGTAAGTGTATTATAAGGAAGAGCTGGCTGCTGGGTTCAGGTTATGGGATTGGGAAGGATTTACTGCTGATGTGATGGATCTCGCCATGCTCTCTTACCCCTTGGAGCTTTTGCTGCTATGTGAAGAGTAAGTGCTAGAGCTCTGCTTGTATTGGCTGATAGCAGACGCCGTCTCTCGGCTACGGTAGCCGCGATCATAGTGGCGGTGGTGTTTCTGGTAGAACGGTATCGATCCCGACATTGCGTCTTCTTTAGCTCAGATACTGTCTTCAGTTCTCAAGCTCTTTTAGTCAGAAGATTCAAAACTTTCTATCAACACATTACATATGAGTATTACACCCAGTGAGTTGTAAGTAATAATCTCACAGGCAAGACTGATCAGTGCTTTAACTTCACAGTCTATTTTCAAATTAGTCTGAAAATATTTGGTGCAGCAATTTGCACTGTTGCTTTGAATTTCTTTTGAAATGCCATTAACCATGTTCAATTAAAAAAAAAAAAACTTTCTTGGATGTTTTTTTTTTTGACAGCATTAAGATCTGACTGATATCTTAGACAGTAAATTTTAAAATATATACAGAGTTTAGACTTAAATAATTTCTGAAACCATAAAGATTTTTAAATGGCTTTTTCATGCATTATGACTTTTTTAATAATACTTATTTATGCTCTTGGTTGACTGCAAAGTTAAGCTGTTCTCATGGTATTTTTAATGTCAGGAATTTATATGTTGCAGTTTAACACATTTCATTAATTATATGAGTTTCCATTGGCCAAATCTATGGTTGATGTTTGCATGTTGTCATTTACAGTTTTGCTGTTTCATAATTATTTTATTGTTTAAATATCCTTGCTAAACATAGACTACCTCATTCTAAATGCATATGACTTTTTAAAACTTTTTTTAAACTTCAGATATTATTTAATAGCCTACTTCAAATATCAGTGTCAAAAAGCATCATGTTTCCATTGCCAGCTGATGCAATGTGACAACATACCCACTAAATGTCAGCGTGTTAAATAAATCTATTTTAAATCTTTTTTTTTTTTTTTTTTTTTTGACAACCAACCTCAGTCTTCCCTACGGATTTAGTATCAATTAAGATTCATAAAACATCCTCTGTTTCAGCAGACAAACTTCATGCAGCGGATCATCTCACCTTGCCAGAGGTCTGCAAACAGCTCAGAGCCGGACCGGAGAGCAGCGCGTCAGGAGCACAACCAAGATCCAAATCCAAGCAAAGACGCAACCTGGCGCGGCGCTGTGAACGGGAGCTGCTGTCCACACAACAAAAATAATATTGGCGATGGCAAGAATGTCCAAGCGACTCTCACGACCTTTTATGGCGACAGGGGCCGTTAAATATAGCCGTAGTGCACAGGAGTATCTGCGCATTTTACGCTGCACGTTCTGTACTTAACGTAACTCTTTACGCGTTAAATACACTGGTGTTAATTTATACGGTTGTCATATAACAGTATAAAAAAGTATGAATGATTTTGGGTTTTACTGCATAATAACCAAGTGGCGTTTATTTAAGGAATGATAGTAGCCTATAAAACACCGTTTTCCAACAAAACGTTACAGAAAAATATAGCCTATATTTATGCCCAGATATGCTAGCCTATATGATGAGCTACACCTGTGATATTGAACATGTCCACTAAACTAGTTTAAACAGAAACAATCTCATTTTCATCTTGGAAAAACTGCATAAAGTGCCTACTGTTTGAATCAAGTCAATGAATTACTAGAATATCATTAATAATAAAGGCCAAACATTATATGTAAATTAAAAAAGACCTCTTCAGAAGGAAATGTTGGAAACGTTTTTAAAGCCGTTTAAACACTTCTCATAATTATAATTTCTAATTCTTCTACTTGAATAAAAGTCACTGGCAGCTCATAGAACCGTTTTTCTAAATAGTTGGTAAAGAAATAGAGGAGGGTTGGAGCTTCAATCTGACCAATTTTAAGGTTGGTCTTTTAAACCCTCTAGCGCCACCAATGGGTCAAATATGTTTACGCTATATAGCTTTAGAACTGCTTGGTAAATAGTTGTGAAAATTTGCTCAGAGATAAAAGAGGGTTGAAACTTGAATCTGGCCGATTTTGGGTTCAGATTTTTCAAACCTTCTAGCGCCACCAGTGGGTCAAAGGCTCACTGATGTTTATGCTAATAAGTTTTGAACTGTTTTGTAAAAAGTTGTTAAAATTGGCACAGAGATAGTGGAGGTTTGGAACTTCAATCTGACCAATTTGGGGAGTTTTCTTTCAAACCTTCTAGCGCCACCAATGGGTCAAACATCAACGTATATTTACACTAATAACTTTCAAACAGCTTGGTAAATAGTTGTGAAAACTGGCACAGAGATAGAGGAGGTTTGAAGCTTCAATCTGGCCAAATTTGCGGTTGGACTTTCAAAACTTGTAGCGCCAACAGTGGGTCAAAGTTGCACTGATGTTTATGCTAATATCTTTCAAACCATTTGATAAGAAGTTGTGAAAACCGGCACAGAGGTGGAGGAGGTTTGGAGCTTCAGTCTGACCAGTTTTGTGGTCTGTCTTTCAAACTCTCTGTTGCCACCAGTGGGCAGAGTATGCAGTGAAGTTTACACTAATAAATTTCTAACCATTTGGTTTAAAAGTTTTGAAAATTGGCACAGAGATAGAGGAGGCTTGGAGCTTCAGTCTGACCAATTTTGTGGCCCGTCTCAACCTTTTAGCACCACGAATGAGTCAGTTTTGCAATGATATTTATGTCAATGACTTTCAAACTGTAAGGCCTGCAAGGCACCAAATGTCTTGAACAAAGCCAAAAGCAGGGTCACTTCAAGCAATAAAACCTTATCAGATACAGATAATAAGGGCTTGAGAGCACCTCTAACACCATTGACAGATCCCAAACAGGAATGTGATTCAGACGAAAATGCCAAAGCCTGTAACACATGAGAGACAGAAGAGTGTTGCCAGAGTGTTATCATTTACTCACTCACCCTCATGTTTTTCCAAACCAACAAGACTTTTGTTCATCTTCAAAACACAAATTAAAATATTTTTAATGAAAACTCTGACTAGTCCATAAAGACATCATAGAAGTAATCCATATGAATCAAATGGTTTAATCCAAGTCTTCTGAAGAGACACAATCGCTTTATATGAAGAACGGATTTAATTTAGGCTTTTATTTGGACATAAACGTTGATCAAGGCACATAGGCTAAATAGAGAACTTCAAATATGGTAAACTGAAGCTCAACACGCACTTGCTTGACATGTGAGAAGCAATGAGGATTGTTCTTGCATATCAAGAAAGTACGGTTGAGTTTGGGTTCATTTGATGTTAGAGACCAGCAGGCAAAGGTTGGGCCCGATGTATTTATATTAAACAAGCAAACTAGATTTTTCCGGTTTGTCCATGGAGAAATGGTTAGGTTACCTTCATAAGCCTCTGACCTTATAGTTCTCTTCCTTTCAAAGGCCTTCATCTCAGCTGTGGTCTGCACTAACAATAGCCATGCTATTGTTATCCCCCATGACATACAACACATGCCAGCAACAATGTGTGTGTGTGTGTGTGTGTGTGTGTGTGTGTGTGTGTCTTATTTGTATGGAGTTTTTTTTCTGTAGGCAGTCTGGCACCATTTATGCATATCTGTTAGACTTGCGTGAGACATCACAACATGCCTGCCACTCAGATGTTTGGAATAATTAAGATTTTTTACATTTTTTTTGAAAGAAGTATTTTATGCTCACGAAGGCTGCATGTATATTTGATCAAAACAACAGTAATATTTAATACAATTTAAACTCAGCTAATTCAATTTGAATATATTTTAAAATGATCCTTCAGAACCATTCAAATATGCTGAAGTGTTAACCATAATGCTGAATTACACCATTCTTAATAAAATAAACATTGTATATTTTGTCCAGTTTGTATCTCTGAGCCAGCTGTTTTTGCGGAGTGGCCTTTACATGTAAATAATAAGGAGCTTTCATTTTAGCTATTTTTCTAGATGTTTACGTGCAGATGCATGTTTTATTTGATCAATTTTAAACTCATTTTATTAAAAATCATTATGTTTGTTAAGTGGTACGAAAGAGGCAAGAGTTATTTTATATAAAATGGCATATTCCAATCGGTAAAAGTGGGAAAATAAGTATAGATGTCACTAAATTGAGTGAGTGCTTGTAGTTTATAAATAGTACGGCTCATCTTAAACAGAATCCAACTCTCCTAAACACCTGAGTTCTAGTTATATTGATGCCAGTCAAACCAAGAGAGAATAGGCCAACTTTTCCTGGAAAAGCATGCGTTTGTGTGTGTGTGCATGGTCAGACCAGCTGCCTGTTTGAGACTCTTGTTGTCATGAATATGCCTGTGTATTTTCGTCTTTGTAATAGTGTTTGGAAGAGCACACGTTTGGCTGACCCTGGGATTGTAGCATGGGTTTAAACACAGCTGCTGCTCTGCGTCTTCTGCAAAATATAGGCCATAAGCTACAGGACCCTCAGCATATCATTGCTTTTTTTCTTAAAATAAATTGCTCTATACAAAAAAAAAATCTGATCAGAATGTATTGCCAGGTATGCTTGCACACAGAGGAAATTTGTCTTGGTGCACAGTCAGACTGACAACAAAGCTCTATAAATAATTTATAGGGATATTTTTAATAAGGCATAATTTTGAATGCCACCTTAAATGTAATAAAGAATTAAACATGACTACTGGAAAAATACGGTTTGGGAGTATAATGACTTAAATTCTATCTTTAACAGCTGTGAGAAAAGTGTTGTACAGACAGACAGCTGTAATATTTCACACGCAGTTACAGCACAAGTACGCTCTCTTGTGACCATACAGTATAATGCAATGCTGCATAGATATCCTGATTATGAATGGAAGTATTACGCCCAGATCTTTGAGATTGAATTTCGGATGCAGCTCCCAAAAAAGGTATGGATATCATTGAAGTTGCATGGTATTGGTGACGTTAAAACGGTGGCAGAAATCACACATGCATCTGCTGAATACTTCCAAACTCAACTTTTCCTGTGGGAAATAAAATGGATTTTTTTTTCTTAAAATAAAGTTTTGTCAGTGTAGTTGCAATCAATCAATCAGTCAACCAATCAACAAACAAACATGCAAACAAACAAACAAACAAATACATAAAAACACCATTCTTTGGACATGTATGATGCGTGCTTATAATTTACTGTTCAAAATGAAGACTTTTTCATGTACTTTCACTGTTAAAAAAAATAAATGCACTTGAAAATCGTTCAGTGGCTGTATTTCAACCATGCACTTATCTGATTTGAAATGATTAAAAAAGTCAAGTTTAAACTCAGTGAAGCAGAGTAGGCACAATTGGACAGAAATTGGACAGTTAAATAAAGATATTATTATAATGATAGAAAATTAATTAATTTGAATGAAATTTTTAATTAAAAACAGGCTTACGCGCACACACACACACACACACACACACACACACACATATATATATATATTGAGGCTTTTTATTCAATGAAGTTTTACATACACATATTTACAAATGTACATTTTGATTGACCGTATGATTTCAATGATGTACGAGGCTTTCGTTTTACTGTTCTTTTTTCTTTACTCAATTGTCTTGCCATTTTTATTTAAAAATATATTAGTAGCTCATTTAATGTTTTTTTTATTTTTATTTTTTAACGACCAGTTTTTCAGGTAGGTTATGTATGATAAACAAATGTTTCAATCAATCAAATAAGTGACAATGCAACAAATGTCACCTCTCCTCACGCTGAACGGGAAACTAGACTTTAGACCGTATATGGTCACGTTTAAGAGCGATTACGTAATTTGTTGGGGGCGTGTCTGGAGAAACCAACGCTGAAGATAAAGGGGTGTAGCATGTTTATAATATCTCATTAACAAACTGGGTCTCATGATAAAAGTATAAATATTGTGTAGAGAGTTTTAAACGAATTTTATTAAGGTTCTTGGATGTCACGGTACATTTTGCGAATCTTTATATTTCATCCGGGACACCCCTTCGGTATCGCGTTGGTCTGGTCGAGGTTTGCGGAAGCGACGCTGAAATCCGGAAGTTTGGGCGGTGGTTGAACGCGGCTGGAAACTGACGATCTCATTTGTTCGGTGAGACGCTAATTTTTTTTTTTTTAAATTATTAAAAAGTGGTCTGTAGTGACTGTTCGTAAGGGTTGTTTGTTAGATTTCGTTATTAAATTCTATTTATATTATAACGTTTAATATAATTTATACGAGCCAAAATATGCTCGGGGGTCTGATGAAAAATCTCTCAAAATATTGCCCAGAAAATGTTATTTAACATTACTTGTAGTATATACAAGTGTTACTCACTTGTAGTTTTACATTTGTAATTATGTAACGTTAAGCTATTGCCAAAGTGTAGTTATACTTGCTTCCTGTCTCGACCTTGTCATCGAACATATGCTAAAATGGTTTCGAGCTTTACTGTAAATAGTGTCCTCATTTACTCAAATGTGCTATAATTAAATCAAATGGGTCACTAATGTAGGCTATGATGATACAGAGGCGCTCCTTCTCATGACTTTATCGCGACGTATCAGTTTTTCGTTGTCCTTTGGAATAAAAATGAGTCAGCTCTTTGACCTGTTTTTAGTTTGTCTTAAGATGCCAGTATAAGCAAAGTCTATGGCTTATGTAATGCAGGGGAACTTGCCGCAGCATGTCAGCAGACACTGAAACAGTGTTTTCATAATAGCTGGGGTTGATTAACTAATGTGAGGCATGCATATCACTATATTGTTATTAAAAGACTTCGATTCACATCTATTAACTCTTGTTGCCCTGTGAAAATATTTTACATTCTCAATAAGACATGTTTGCTTTTACATGGTTTCTGCAGGTCTAAATAAGGTCTTTAAAAGATGTAATCCCCCCTTTCACAAATTAAAGCCTTTAAAAAATCTTAAATCGGAGCAGGAAGTCTTAAATTCATTAAGTCGTTGCATTAAATGTTACATACACTGCAAAAAGTGGGGTTTTTTTTTTTCATGTTTTCCAGTACAAATATCTAAACATCCTTAAATCAAGATAAAGTTACTTGAGATTCAGAATGAAGATAGTCAAAGTCTTGTTTTGAGATATTGATGTGAGCTTATGCTTAAAACAGGAACAAATATTTGTCAAAGGGGTGTGAAAACTTGTTTTCCCTTTGAATTAAATTGATTTTACTGCGCCTATTGGCGCACATGTTTTTTTTTAATATTAACTAATTTCATGTTGATCAGTTTGACAGAAAATGAGACGAGAAACAAATTCACTTCTGATAAGTCAAGTAAATGTCTTGATTTAAGACTCTTTAATACAATTATAACAGCCTTAAATGATCCAACATTAAGTGATACAAGGTATTCTTCCTTGTGCTGGAAGCACTGGAGTTCAAGTTTGTATGTTTTTCTTAAGTGACTGTTGTATGTGAATATATGTTGTATGTAAATTATTTCTTTTGTATATTTTATTTTTATTGTGATATGGACCAAATGGTCTGAAATAAAGAAATAATTTAGATGTTTGAACTGGAAAATAAGAAAAATACTGAGAGAGGAACAGCACTTTTTGCATTTTTTGATCAGAATGTACAGTAAAGTGTTTTTTTTTTTTTTGTAAAATGGATTAAAAGTAATGCAGTAGATCTTTTGTGATTTTGTGATCCCTAGACATTTACATTTAGTGAACTTACTGTAGTGACATTGTGGTCCCTTCAATTTATTCCTTACATTTTCTTTACATGCTCTTAAAAAAAAAAAAGTACCTTCAGGAAAACCTGCAGATACCTAGTTTTAAGTTATTGTAGATGTGTATTCTTTTTGTGCACCAAGCAAAATGAAAAGACAATTCAATCTTTTTATAAGTAGTTTTTTAGCTGCATAGTAAGCTATTTATTTTTGGTGAATCTGTAAGTGTTGGGGCTTGTTTGTGATGTCTCTTTCCCCCCCCCAGCTTGTAGGTAAAACCAAATACAGCCAAAATGTCGAGCAAATGTCGTACCAAGGGAAAGATCACCAAGAAACGCCCTCAGCGGGCAACCTCCAATGTCTTCGCTATGTTCGATCAGTCGCAGATTCAGGAGTTTAAGGAAGCGTTCAACATGATCGACCAGAACCGCGACGGTTTCATTGATAAGGAGGATCTTCATGACATGCTTGCTTCTCTTGGTAAGATTTTACTAGCATTGAGGGACCACAGTCAGTTCCCAGATGGCTTACAATTCTTGCTTTTTTTTTTTTTTTTTTTTTTTTTTTTTTTTTTTGCATTTCATTGTTTTCAATTTAATTGTACTTTGTCCTGAGTACATAATGCAGACGGGAGAGGAACTGGTCACATTTGGAAGATTGCAATGCCACTTTTCACGTTATACACCTCTTTTAAAATGTGTTGTAGTTCTTTTGGTGACTCTTGTAATCTAGATCAATTCTACAAAACATCTTAATGCACGTTTGTGTAGGAGGCGTTAATATGTGACCCTGGACCTCAAAACCAGTCATAAGTAGCACAGGTATATTTGTAGCAATAGCCAACAATACATTGTATGGGTCAAAATTATCCATTTTTCTTTTATGCCAAAAATCATTAGGATATTAAATAAAGATCATGTTCCATGAAGATATTTTGTAAATTTCTTACCGTAAATATATCAAAACTTAATTTTTGATTAGTAATATGCATTGCTAAGAACTTCATTTGGACATCTTTAAAGGCGATTTTCTCAATATTTAGATTTTTTTGCTCCCTCAGATTCCCGATTTTCAAATAGTTGTATCTCAGCCAAATATTGTCTTATCATAACAAACCATACATCAATGGAAAGCTTATTTATTTTTCCATTTAAAAAAATGGACCCTTATGGCTAGTCTTGTGGTCCAGGGTCACATGTTTGTGAATCTGATGTGTGGATCTGATCACTGTCTCTCAGGGAAGAACCCAAAAGATGACTATTTGGAGGCAATGATGACAGAAGCTCCTGGGCCCATAAACTTCACTATGTTTCTCACGATGTTTGGAGAGAAGCTTAACGGCACAGACCCGGAGGAAGTCATTCGTAATGCGTTTGCCTGTTTTGACGAGGAAGGAACAGGTGAACAGATTGGCTCTTACTGAATCCATGCAACACAATTTCATATGCTACAGTCATGCTTGGCATCAATGAATGCCTTTAAAATGAATAGCTAGATATTACAGCTGTGTCCTGCACTCAGCATGATTTTTAAGCTTAAATATGAGGTTTATATATCTGAATTGCATGTAAAATTTCCATTCATTTGAATTACACAGTTTTAACAAAAATGTGATGCATGTTTCTCAGTCATGCATGAATGAAATGAGTAAAAAAAAATTAAAATCACGGCATAGTTTATTATTAACTCATTTTATTTAAATATTTTCCAAATGCATTTCTTGTAATCGGCATAAATCAGTTAATCGTGACAATTACATTTATTCAGTTAAAAAGTATGAACATGGTTAAGATATGGCTAGCTGTGAAATAAGTAATATTCAGTTAATGTATAAAATGTATGAGATTGAAGTTCTTTGGATTTATTGATGGAAAATATATAAACCTGGATACTGTGTATTTAAAGCACATTTAGGTTATTAGTATTATTACAAAATTTGACCTGTTTCTTACCCGTTTCATTTAGGGGTGCTCTGATCAGGATTTTTGAGGCCGATTGCCAATAACAGAAAGCAGTATCTACCGATGCCGATCTTTTTAAAGCCTTCTTTTTATGTAGAATTATTTATAGTGATACTCCAATCAGGATTTTTAGACATTTATTCAGGGCCTGAATTTCATTTTTGAGAATGAATTCCCCTCTTAGGTGACTCTTGTGAGAGGGGATTTTTTAATTTGAGGGGTGGAGGGGGCATTTTTTTTTTTTTAGACATTTTTCAAAAATATATATTTATCTCACCTAAATGTTTGATCATGCAGTGCATTTTTGTTTTTACAATCGTGCAATAGCTTACACACAGCACAAGCCTGATTTTGTGAGCTGCATATGAGGTGTCCTTTTATGCCAGGTTCACACATAGGCCTACTCCGTTTGCAGTGTGCATGCAGTCCATGTGCGGTACGTAAGCGGTGCAGAAGCAGCACTGACTGTGCTTTCACACAGGATTCTGCAACTGATCTGTGGCTGTTTACCACAAACACAACATTTATCCAGTATTTTGATTTCAAATCCAAACGTTGTCATTGAAAATGCTTTTTCAGCATTGTGATTATTTTTTTACACAATACAGTCATACAATCTTTCATAGACGTGTTTAAACACAATAAACATAAGCAAAGCAACACATTATTCAATGCTTTTTACTTTTGCATTTACTTCTAGATTTATAAGTTGCTCAAGTGGCAAAACATTTAAACTACTTTTCTTACGTTATCACAGACTTACCATTGCCAGAAAGAGTCAGCTCTACTGCCTTTCCTTTTGCATTTAAATCTTTATTACAAGCAATCCTGCGGTTCATAAGGGAACTTTGTTTTTCTGCCTCCACGAGTGCCATTTATTATTGCCTTATCTAAAAGTGCTCTTTTCCTTTATACCTAGCCAAAAAGCCATATGTGTTGACTGTGAAACACAGTAGACTTTAATTATATGCATTTATGGTGTTGTTACTACATTTTCATGTCAGTCCATGTTCATATTTACTGCAAACAATGCGCTGTTACTTTAATTCAGCGCGTGCATTGGAAACGATCTCTGAACTGCTGCAGACGCACCGCTCCTGGAACGCACTGCCGGACCTGCAGCCGTGTGCGGTGTGAACGCTCTAATCCGTTATGATGAGCGCGGGACAAAGACTGAGATGGTGCACTGCATGTCGTGCCAAACCTCTCACAGCAGGCATGTCATCAGCTAGAGATCGTTTTTTTGAGATCGGCCTTTTTAGAGACCGCCGATCAAACATCCCCAAGCGATTATCGGCCGATAATAATCGGTAGCCGAGCAATCGGAGCACCCCTAGTTTTATTTAGTATAACTAAAATATTGAACTACTGAGGAAAAATAATCACATTTATAGACTTTCCTCTTAACAAACCCGTAGACTGGACTAAGATGAAGCTGTGATTTTGTTTTTTTTCCTCACAGGCTTCGTTCAGGAGGACTACCTGAGAGAGCTGCTGACCACTATGGGTGATCGATTCACAGATGAAGAAGTCGATGAGCTCTTCAGGGAAGCGCCGATCGATAAAAAGAGCAACTTCAACTATGTGGAGTTCACCCGTATTCTTAAACACGGAGCCAAAGACAAAGACGATTAAACAAACAAAACGCCCTGCATCCTTTTAAAAAAATCCCCCTTTAGGTGAGAGAAATCCGTGCTGTCCGTTGACCTGGATCCCCATGAGAACCCACCTTTAACTTTAATATACTGTATGAAAATTAAGTGTTTACTCTGTGCAACTCACTGGAATAAGATCTCATATTTTGAATGGGTTATGATATAGAATCACAGTTAATTTCACTCATGGTTTGAGCTGTTAAAATGCAAGATTCAACCATGCACTTTTTTTTTTGAAGGTGTTAAACTTGTTCTTTCTAAGGTTTGCGTGCCAGTGTTTTGTTTTATGCCAACTGGAACAAATTCCACTTGATTTCATCACACCTCACTGTTAACTGGTGAAAGTATTTCATAAGTACAGGGCTCTCATGGGTCATGTTTTCATTTATTTTGACCATGTCTTAGGTTTTAATAATGGTAACTTTAAAGTACATACATAGTCACACTCAGTAAGTTGTCTCTCAGACCAATAAGACGAGTCTCATTTTTTTTGTGTTGATTCAGATGATATAAAATGTGAACGTGTTAATGTTTAGATGCATTTGATCTCATTTGATTTCATTGCCTAACTTTTTACATTTTGTAATATTAAATATTTTGGATAAATCTCTCTTATTAAAACTTTCATGTGCAGTTTCTTGTTTTTTTTTTTTTTGTTGTTTATATTTATATAGACAGCTGTGATCATAAGTTTACATACATATATTTCATATGTATACATATGTGACCATGGACCACAAAACCAGTCTTAAGTGTCAGTTTTTCGAAATTGAGATTTATACAGCATCTGAAAGCTGAATGAATAATCTTTCCATTGATGTATGGTTTGTTAGGATCGGACAATATTTGGACGAGATACAACTATTTGAAAATCTGAGGGTGCAAAAAAATCAAAATATTGAGAAAATCACCTTTAAAGTTGTCCAAATGAAGTTCTTAGCAATGCATATTACTAATCAAAAGTTATGTTTTGATATGTTTACAGTAGGAAATTTACAAAATATCTTCATGGAACATGATCTTTACTTAATATCCTAATGATTTTTGGCATAAAAGAAAAATTGATCATTTTGACCCATACAATGTATTTTTGGCTATTGCTACAAATATACCCCAGCGTCTTAAGACTGGTTTTATGCTCCAGGGTCACATATATATTACAGCAAGGATATTTTCAGTGAATAGAGGTGATTGTACATCAAAGAATAATGACATTCTATATGGTGTTCCACAAGGTTCCATCCTTGGGCCAGTTTTGTTTTCATTATATATGCTTCCTTTGGGTCGCATAATTCAGAAATACGAAATGAATTACCATCTTTATGCTGATGACATACAATTATATATTTCAGTTGAGCCCAGAGACACTGTTGTAATAAAAAGATTGTCTAACTGTCTGTCCAGCATTGTAAAATGGATGAATGCAATTCTTTTTAAAAACTGAACAAAGATAAAACCGAAATTCTTATTGTGGGTAAAAAACTTGAGTGGGAGAGGATTGAAGCAGAATTGGGTTTCTTAGCTTTACAATCCAAGAAAGAAGTAAAGAACCTGGGTGTCATTTTGGACTGTGATCTGAGTTTTAAATCTCATATTAATCAAGTTACAAAAATATGTTTCTATCATTTGAGAAATATTTATCTTTTAACGACGCTAAGAAACTAATTCGTGTATTTATCTTCTCTCGACTTGATTAGTGTAATGCTGTGTATACTGGTCTACCTAAGGGTTCTATGGTTAAGCTGCAATTGATACAAAATGCAGCAGCCAGAGTATTAATGAAATTGAAGAAACGAGAACGTATTACACCGGTTTTAATGGAATTACATTGGTTACCTGTGCATCAAAGGACTGACTATAAGATTCTTACATTAGTGTATAAAGCATTGCATAACTTCACACCTTCTTACATTTCTGATTGTTTGTCAAGATATATTCCTAACCGAACGTTACGATCCTCTAGTGCTGGACTTTGAGCATATTACACAGTAAATTTCAAGCGATCTGGCGGTACCTCTTTTAGTCACTATGCTCCAAAAATTTGGAACTGCCTTCCAAATGAATTGAGAGTCAACAAGTATTCATATTTTTAAACAGCGTGTTAAGACATACCTTTTTACAGTTGCTTATGATCATAATAGTGTGTGAAGTGTGCGTATTATATTTTTGTATATTATATCTACTTATTTGTTTATGCTTTGCTTTTTTATGGTGATGTTGTCTTTTAATATTTGTTTTATGCTTGTGAAGCACTTTGAGTTGCATTTTATGTATGAAAAGTGCTATACAAATAAATTACTATAATTACTATACCCCTTGCAGAATGTGCAAAATGTTAATAATTGAAACAAAATCAGGGGGATCATGAAAATTGCATGTTATTTTTTATTTAGTACTGTCCTGAATAAGCTATTTCACATAACAGATGTTTACATATGCTCCACAAGACAAAATAATAACTGAATTCATAAAAAATGGCCCCGTTCAAAAGTTTCCATACCCTTGAATCTTAATAATCTGTGTTGTTTCCTGGATGATCCACGACTGTTTTTATATTTTGTGATGGTTGTTCATGAGTCCCTCGTTGGTCCTGAGCAGTTCAACTGCCTGCTGTTCTTCAGAAAAATCCTCCAGCTTCTGCACATTCTTTGGTTTTCCAGCATCTTCTGCATATTTGAACCCTTTCCAACAGTGACTGTATGATTTTGAGGGACTCATACACAGCTATTACAAAAGGTGGAAACATTTACTGATGCTCAAGAAGGCAACACAATGCATTAAGAGCTGTAAGTACTGCAGTGTAAAATAAAATAATTATTAAAAGGATCAAATATTTATTATTTATTTCTAAATTAGTTAAAAATAATGTAAACTTTATTATTATTGTTATTATTCCATTTGACTGGCTTCCTCAAAACAGTAGTATGGATATAATGTGGACTGAGACACTATCACAACAAAAAACTGCAATGTAATAAATAATAAAATAAATAATTAAATGCAGCTTTTGCCCTCGGTACGTGGTACAATTCACAAGAATACTATTTTAATCTCTTAAAATAATAAACTTTAAATATTACATTATTTAATTCTGTCCAAATCTTAGAATAATGAGGCAAGAGAGATAGACAGGTTAAGGCTATTCTGCATCATTTTTTTTGCAGATATACACGGAAACTTATTCAATCAAATGTGAGAAGCCTGATATTTATATTTTGACCCAAGCGCTTCTGCGAAGGAGACAGCAGGTGGCGCTGTGGAGCCGCGGATACGACAAAACAACACGAGGACGAAGAAGAACGATTCACTTTCTGTTTACTTCTGATTAAAATTAGACGGTAAGAGCTGAGATACGAGCTTAGATCATTGTGGTCATTATGTTTATGAAACACACAGATGGCTGAGTCAAAATACGTTGATGCTGCGCTGAAATACTGCTAAACGTGAGTTTTTGAACAGAAACGCTTGTACTTTCAACTTTTATTACATGGCAGCGTGGCAGACTGTACGACTGATTAGCTTATAGTTGTTTTACAACTAACACTAATATGTTTTTTGTTATTTTTCACATAAGGCACGGAAATGTCAGTTTTCCCTCAGCTTTCCATGAACCCAGAAGTGCGAGAACATCTTCGCAATGTTTACACAAACAACGAGGTGGGCATTTTCAGTCAAATACCTGTTCATTTACCTCTAAGTATTTATTTATTTTTTTTAAACTGGGCCGCATGATTCCATCGTCCACTGAACATCATGTAAAGAAATGCTCCAAAATGAACAAAACAGCACAATATATTCCAAGTCTTCATAAGCCATCCTTCATAAATTTCTTTGGAGGCATAAAAAACCCCAAATGAGACATAATAAACAGTAGAGCTGAAAAATTAATGTGGATAGCATAAATTAAAACCAAATGTTTGGAAAAAATAAGATTTAGAGTGATTTCTGAAGGATCAAGTGACACTGAAGCCTGGAGTAATGATGCTGATAATACAGCTTTGATTGCAGGAATAAATTACATTTTAAATATGTGACCCTGGACCACAAAACCAGTCATAAGGGTCAGTTTTTCGAAATTGAGGTTTATACATCACCTGAAAGCTGAATAAATAATCTTTCCATTGATGTATGGTTTGTTATGATTGGACAATATTTGGCAGAAATACAACTATTTGAAAATCTGGAATCTGAGGGTGCAAAAAAAAAACAAAATATTGAGAAAATAGCCTTTAAAGTTGTCCAAATGAAGTTCTTAGCAATGCATATTACTAATCAAAAATTAAGTTTTGATATATTTACAGTAGGAAATTTCCAAAATATCGTCATTGAACACGATCTTTACTTAATGTCCTAATGATTTTTGGCATGAAAGAAAAATGGATAATTTTGACCCATACAATGTATTGTTGGTTATTGCTACAAATATACCTGTGCTACTTATGACTGGTTTTGTGCTCCAGGGTCACATATGCCATTTGAAAACCCGGTGCACGTCTCTTCTCATGTGTTCCTCTGTAGCTGGTGTGTGAGTCTGGTGCAGACGAGGCTGATCTGGTGTTTGAAGCTCTGCTGTCCTGTCTGTCTCATCCGCCTCTGTTCACCTGTCTGAGAGCCAGCACACACCTGCACCCGCTACAGGACATTCAGCACCGGCTCGAGCAGCATTTAGCACAGGTATGTGTTTGTGCACATTCACATGTTGTGCTATATATCCAAAAACGAGGCTTAATTTAGAATTATCACACAGACAGAAGACGTTTATGAAGACATGCATTAATGAAATAATGTCTTGCAAAAATGGCCCCACAAGAAAGTATAAAGTCAGTGTGCATGTTTTTATAGGGGGCTGATAAATAATAGCGCAGTATGGCTTAGTGAGATTATCAAATTACAAAGTCTGTGATCACTTGATTTTCACGTTCTCCAACATTTTTGTGGACGGAAGTTTTCAGCATTTCACCAGATTCATGAAACATTTATGAAACTTTTGTCAAATAAACACAGACTTAAAAGTCTCCTTGCAGTTTTCTGCCAAAAAAAAACAAACAAATTTTTTTTTATATATATATATATATATATATATATATATATATATGGTTTAACTAATATTATTATTATTATTTATATTATTATTTATTTATTTATTTTCCCTGAATGCCATTTGACCATTAACTGACATTAGAGAACCATCAACATGTGACTGTGAAAAGTCACAGGAAAGTAAACAAAAGTACAGAAAGTAGTGACATTAGTAAGTGTCTGGATACTTCAGAACTTTTTGGGGCGTCTCTGTATGGTGCTGTGAATCAATGATGAGTCTTGTGTATAGTGTTGTTTAAATATATTAGAATAGTTTTCAGGCTTTTTTTCCTCAATGTCTCTTTGCAGCAGGAAAGATCTCCACCAGTTTACACTCACCCACAGCTTCCAGATGTTCTGCTGCTTCCAGTCCATGGCCCTCGGTATGCTCACAATATATGTGCAATATTAGAAAATGATTATATGCTCCCACTTACTTTTATTGTTTTAAAATATCAGTTCTGTTTATTATCCAGCATGACGATGAGCTGATCACTGGTGTGTTGTCTGTTCTCTCAGAAGCTGAACTCTGTACAATAATACAGTGGCTCTTGATTTGTGTGCATGTGTTTGTTCTGCAGACCTGTGGATCCGCTGGCCTCTGAAGTGATAGTTGGTGCTCAATGTGGTAATGCTGTTCTTCGAGGAGCTCATGTGTTCACGCCTGGCATCCTCAGCATGCCAAAGTGTGAGCAACACACACACACACACACACACACACACACACACACTTGTCACTGTGCATCTTTATTTTTAAATATTCACACTAGTGTGCTACTTCCAGGGTGTTGAATGAAAAGTGTTATTTTTTTTAAGACACTAAAATTAGAGTTAGATCCTGCTGACTATGCCATAAATTGTATATAATAAATCCAATGTTCTGGCATGAAACTTTAGATGGCCAACCTGGTCTTTAAAAATAAAAAATGTCTCTAAATATATGTACCTCTGTGCACTTTCTGTGTGACACCGTTTTACGTAACTTACTGCATGTTTTGCCGCAGTTTCAAAGAGAAATGTCCACTGATTGGCTCTAAAACACAGGTTAAATACGTGAAACCTGGCACGTTTTTATTATGTTGATATAGGTACGTATTGCTGTGTTTTTTATGTTGATATAGGTTTGTATTGCTGTGTTTTTTATTATGTTGATATAGGTACGTATTGCTGTGTTTTTATTATGTTGCTGTTATGGCACGTGATGGTATGTTCAGAATTCAAATATCCGGTCTGTCCCTAAAACATTAATGCTCCTATCGTGTTGGAAATATGCCCTAGGCAACACAAACCCAACCCTAAACCTTACCCGATAGTGTTAACAAATGCAAAACTAGTATAAAAAACATATTTTATTGATGGCATCCAAGTCCATTTCACCTTTATGTAGATTTGTATGTTTTGCTCTAACCACAGTTACATCGGGATTTGAACCGGGTGCCCTCGCCCTAAGCACGCATCATCCTACACACCAATAAACTGCCTATGAAAAAACTCATAGATACGCAGGGTTGATATGTGCTGACTCAACATTCCAAAACGTCAGTTTTCAAATTTCCCAGCATATACATTGTTTGAAATTGTAACAGATATTTTTAAATTAAGTGTGTGAAAAATAGGCTTTATTAATCAAAACTCTGTAAATTTGTGTGAAAAAGAGTAAAAGGTGTTGAGTTTACTGCTTCTAGTGTTTGTGTCTTTTTGGAAACTGAAACTGCAGTATGTGTTGGCTGGTACGTATTTCGTTCATAAAAGTGCACCCAGGTACGTAAATGCCATGAGACTAGGTTGCTAGATGGCGCAGTCCGATAGATCTAACTCAATCTGACAAAAAGACATCATTATCATATGTGACCCTGGACCACAAAACCAGTCATAAGTGTCAATTTTTTGAAATTGATGCCAAGATACAACTATTTGAAAATCTGGAATCTGAGGGTGCAAAAAAAATCTAAATATTGAGAAAATCACCTTTAAAGTTGTCCAAATGAAGTTCTTAGCAATGCATATTACTAATGAGAAATTAAGTTTTGATATATGTACAGAAATTTACAAAATATCTTCATGGAACATGATCTTATATTATATATTATGATACTTAATGTCCTAATGATTTTCGGTATAAAAGAAAAATCAATAATTTTGACCCATACAATGTATTTTTGGCTGTTGCTACAAATATACCCCAGCGACTTAAGACTGGTTTTGTGGTCCAGGATCACATATGGCACAGCTGATTGGTTCTCTCCTGTATCGGTAGCCAAAGAGCTTGCTGCTCAACATTCAAATACTTGGCTAGTGTTTGCTGTAGCAGTAGCAGTGCACTTCAGAAACCCTCCACCTCCTCAGCTCCACCTGTATAGATCTGCTACGGGGCGATCATGTATGCTGTGGGGGTTATTCATATGTGTTATATGTGCAGCAGCAGTATTTCCTACATGCTCACAGCAGCATGTTGTGGATGTATTGTCAGTAGCAAGTCTCGGTACTTGCTCTGCCGCAGCAGCAGCTTGGCAGATCTATTCCACCAAGACCAAATGTGACCCTGGAGCACAAAACCAGACATAAGTAGCACAGATATATTTGTAGCAATAGCCAACAATTCATTATATGGGTCAAAATTATCCATTTTTCTTTTATGCCAAAAATCATTAGGATATTAAGTAAAGATCATGTTCCATGAAGATATTTTGTAAATTTCCTGCTGTAAATATATCAAAACTTAGTATTTGATTAGTAAATATGCATTGCTAAGAACTTCATTTGGACAACTTCAAAGTTGATTTTCTCAATATTTTGATTTTTTTGCACACTCAGATTCCAGATTTTCAAATAGTTGTATCTCAGTCAAATACTGTCATATCCGAACAAATCATACAAGATGATTTATAAATCTCAATTTAAAAAAAATTGACCCTTACTACTGGTTTTGTGGTCCAGGGTCACAAATACATTAACATTGTCATGTACATTACCATGCCAATAAATAGAAGTAATATTAAATGATTAAATGAAATAATGGTTATGAATAATATGAATAATACATTATTATATAAATAAATGAATAACAATACAATAAAACACAACACCAGTGTATGGTTGTCCTTTTGGGCTTCACACACACAGGTGGTTACTAAGAATCCTTTGTTCCTTCAATAGGTTGAATGTGTTTTCAGTATTTTTAAAAGAGTGCTTTAAAAAAATAATACAAATAATAGTAATAATGGTTTACCCAAAAATGAATTCTTTAAGCAAAGTGTTCAGTTGGATATCACATCACCCATTTTAATAGGCAAGCTGCTTGGAAGCAGTTGTGCTTAATATTGTGAGGATATTTTTGTAATTATGTCCTTTAATCGGTGTTATTTTATTACCATTGATATACTAATAGATATTTTGACTTCAATTTTAGTTAGTTTTTGTTATTTTAGTAGTTTTTTTGATATGCCTATATAGTATTTATTAATTTTTTATTTCAAATATTTTATTTTTATTTCATGTTTTTATTTAGTTTGAGTTATTTTAGTACTTCAGAGCAAAACTAAAAGAGATTGAGAAATGTTGTCTTGGCAAATAGCTGAAATAAAACCTTTTTTTTTTTTTTTAATAATATCTTTTATTTCAGGTACCTTACATTTACCTTCAGGTAAATACTGAGAATTTGTACTCTCAGTTAATATTAAACTTCGTGTTCATTAAAAATCAAGAGTGAAAGGAACCAATTCCACCTGGAAGCCACTGGATCACATTTTTATTGATAGTAATGCAAGAAATCAAGCTTATTGCTGATTGATTCTAGTGTTTCTTTTTAGAAATGATTTGTTCTTTTCTCATGTTTTATGTGTGCGTTGAAATGAACGATTCATATATAAATAGTTCATTTCACTGCAGAGCCCAAATTGTAAGTATGAATACTTGTGTCTTTTGTTAAATAATTAATGATCTAGTGTGGACCGCCAATTTTTTCCCTTTCTCTTCGGGGGGCCGTAGGATTCTTCAGCTTGGGAAAATCTGATTTAGATGAATTAAAATGTTAAATGTTGAAAATCTGTCTGTCTTTGTGTGTTTGTCAGACATGAAAGTGGGCGAGGTGGTGTCTGTGTTCTCTGATGTGGAGGGGAAATGCACACGCAGATCCAAGGAGTTCAAGGGCAGGAAGGTGTTTCTGGGTAACGGGATTTCTGAGGTGGATCGCTTAGAAATATTCAGCTCGGATGGACCTGGCAAGTGAGTCAAGTTCCCTGTGCAAGTCTTTTTGTACTCTGGTGAAAGCCAGAATCACTTTAACATGTCTGTCTCTGTCACTCAGGGGTGTTGCAATTCGAATGACTGAGCCTCTCTATCAGAGCCCTTCCTTTGATGGTGTTCTTACAGATCAGCTCTTTCTACAGGTATACTTCTGTGTCTAAGAAATCTACCATTCGAACGAGTATGTATATAGTAGTGTGTTCATATATAGTGTAAGTGGTGAACTTACTTCGATTTTTGGGTAATTATAAAATGTGCTGGAGTTGTTCGAAATGCTTTTTGCATATTTCATACTTATTTTACACAATGAAGTTGATATTGTGACCTAAATAAATGACATGTTACTCAGAGACTGACATGTTTGGTTTGTCAAAAATATTACATTCAGTAGCTGCAAATTCGCTGACTTTTGTAAATCATTTTTTTTTTTTTTAACAAGGAAGGACTGGTTTTGGTGCAGAGTTGTTGTTTTTCCCCTTATATCAAAAATCTTTTATTTAAACTGGGGCTGTAAGTCAATTAATATTTTGAATCTAATTAATTACATGATGTGTTGATTAATTAATCTAACTAATCACAAAATAAATTTGACTGTGAAAATACCCACAAAAGATTATTTAAAGCTATTTTTGTGTTAAATGAGAAAGTATCAAGTAGAAAATAGTATTATATAATTACAAATAGTAGCTTTAGAAAGAAATATTTTATTTGATTCAACATAAATTTTATTATACATAAACATTTAGGATACAACAGCCTAACATAAACTATGGAACATAAAAGAAGATAATTTGAGAAACATCTCAGTATTTTTCTTCATGCAGTGAAAGTCATTGGTAACAGAAACAGCTTTGTTACCAACAGTCTTCAAAATACCTGCTTTTATGTTCCACAAAAGAAAGGTTTGAAACGACATGCGGGTGAGTAAATATGACAGAATTATAATTGTTTTGGGTGAAAGATCCCTTTAATGTTGTTTATTATTATTATTATTATTTATTTTATTTTATTTTTTAATGAAATGATACTCTAAATAAGAAACTAAATCTGCCAGCAGGTGGCGGTAAATGTCTTTATGAGTCATTCATTCATTCGATTCGTTCAAAACACGGATTCAAAAAGCTCTTCCTGCTCTGTGTTATGGTATGATATAAATATGAGACAAAAACTCATACAGGGCATTTTTGCCCCAATATCTTGAATTTTACGGAGTTATTACCCTGCATTATATTTGTCAACAGTCAGCTGTATGAAATGTAAGATGATACAGGTCTGGGGGCGGGGCCAGTGCGTTAACCGCGTTAAAATATTTCAATCGCGTTATTTTTTCCATAACTAACTAATTAACTAAGTTAATGCATTAAACTGACAGCCATAATTTAAACCCATGAAATTGCAGATCCTGTTGTAAATAATAGTGAAAAATCACTTAAAACTGTTGTTCCATTATTAGGGCCCGAGCACCGATGGTGTGAGGACCCTATTGGAATTGCTCCGTTTATTATTCTTCTTCTTCTTCTTCTTCTCCAAAGTGAATCG
>JAFVLL020040445.1:121620-133173 GCA_021397915.2 Tor tambroides
GAGTTCAACCCAAATATTAGAGTGTGTGCAGCGCATTTTACGGAGGACTGTTTCCTGAACCTGGAAGAGTAGCCTACAATGTTGGCTCGCACAAAGGCTCTTTCTATAAAGTGGGGCAATTCCAACTTTGCAAGGACAGTCTGATGCTTCTGACTTGCAGCCTGTATGTATGTATGTTTTCATATTTAAAGAATTTGCCACTGACTATTCAAACGCGAGTTTTGAGCAGTGTAGAGTAGTGCTTGTTGTTTGTCGTTTCTCCGATCACAAATGCAGACATGGTAGTGTTTACGTAAAAAGACAGTATAAGTCATTATAAACAGTAATTATGTCCCCACTGGATGCAACAAATGCCTCGTTTATAGTGGGTTTTATTGTTTTTGTGTGGTTGCGCCGGGACATGGCATCACAATACGGTAGGGGGGGGGGGGGCATAACTTTTCCATTACACGCTTGAGGTATTTGGCCAATCACAACGCACTGGATAGCTGGCCAATCAGAGCACATCTCGCTTCTCAGAACGATGAGCTTTGTAAAAATCGACGCGTTTTTCTCTATTTTTACATAGAGAGCGTGACAGCGCTCAATTTATTAATTTATTATTAATAATAATAAATGATCATTCATGTTTTCATAACCGCTGGCCAAAATCAAAAATTAAACTAAAATTAAAACATCTTTGAGAGCAAGGGGGCCGCCTGGTGTTTCGGGGGCCCTACGCAGCTTGCGTATTCTGCGTATAGGGAGGATCAGGTCTACCTGTAGTGAATCGATGTGTTTTTGTAAAAAAAAAAATCCATATGTAAAACGATATAAACAGTTTTGTGTAACTTCCACTAACTTTTGTACACGCGTTCACGAGAGACTGTCTTTCCGGCGGATGACGTAGGACGCTGGCACAGCGCATGCGCATGTGAGTCTCGCGAAAACCAATGTTTGTTTATAGGAGCAAAAGGAAAGGAAAACCAGTCTCCTCTTGGCTTATATCGAAATCCTCTGACATTTTTCTTTACAGATCCTTGTTTTGTGCTTCTAATTCATGACCGGCGTTTTGTTTTGTTCTCTCTCCGTTGCGCTTCTGTGTTTGTCACTAATCACCGGTGCTTACGCTACGCATATATCCTACGTCATCTGCCGGAAAGACAGTCTCTCATGAACGTGTGTACAAAAGTTAGTGGAAATTACATGAAACTGTTTATATCGTTTTACATATGGATGTATTTTTTTTTTTTTTACAAAAATGCATCGATTCACTTCAGGAGGCCTTTTTTCATCCCCCGGAGCCATGTGAGGCACGTTTTAATATGGATGGATACGCTTTATTTGACTACTTCTGGACTGTTGAACAAAAACACCAGCCTACTGCCATTATAAACCTTGAAAGAGCCAGGATAATTTTTAATATAACTCTGACTGGATTCGTCTGAAAGAAGAAAGTCATATACACCTAGTGTATACACCTCAAATAATGGATTAATTTAATTTTTGGGTGAACTAACCCTTTAATTTGCAGGTGGGTTTTTTTTTCTATTTGTATGCATTTTTCATTTGCAGCGCGTTGAGTTCACTCACTCGGCCACCATAACTTCTGCCCAATAAAGGGTTTTTAAAACTGCTGTATAAATGCAATATCACATATCACAATATCACATATAGGCTGTACATTTGACATATTTCTGTCTTTTGACTGCCATAATCCATCTCTATTTATTTTTTTCTTCTTTTGAAAAGGAATGGAAATTTAATAGTGAATTTTTTTCTTTGTTCTTAGTATACCCTGTTAAAAAAGTACATTTGTTGTTATAGTTTATTACAGCTTCCCTACCCTTGAAAAGCACAGACTGCTGGAAAAGCTCTTCCATTATGAAATGGTCTATAACAAAGTTTCAATTGACTTATAACTGGTGATATTATTGTAGTGTAATCACTTAAGTATTAGTAATTAACTACTGTATTTTAGACAGTTGCAATATGCTGTGTCAACCCAGCAACTAATGTTGTGTTTGTTGAATATGACTGGGTAATTATAATGTGGTGGAGCAAAGGCTGTGAGAGTTAGTGAAAGCTTGGATTTGTCTTCTTTTCCAGGTGCCTGTTTTAGGATCGGAGGGCATGCCGGGAGCGGGTCTGTCACGTGACCAGCGGCGGCTGCTACAAAGATTTAGGCCAGAATTAGCATGGAGAGGAGCAGGTGTCCCACATTCCTCCGAGAGCCTCTTACAAAACGCCAACACGGATACTATCGGCTTTTTTATTGCCAAGTTCATAAAAAGGTAGTAAGCTGAAGAAGTATGGCTTTTTATCTGCTAAACAGTTGAACACAACAGAGCTATGTTGTGGGACCATTGACTTTTATCGTATGAACAAAAAACAGACATTTTAAAAAATATCAGGTGATGTTTCTGCAGCAGGTTTTTGTTTACTTGAACCACTTATTTGAAGGACACAAATTAAATGACATAGGGTAAAAAATTGATTAATCCTCAGAAAGGAAACTGAAGGGTATGTAAACTTTTGAATAGGATCATCTGTGTCAATTATTATGCCTTTTGGAAAATATTTAAACACCCTTCAGAATTTATGTATTCACGCATTTCCCAAAATGACTATTTATGTAGATCATCCGTATCAAATGTTTACTGGTTTAATGTAGTGTTGCCTTTATGACCATCAAATAATGTTTTTCATTTTTCATAATGGCCATAATTTTCATAATTGTCAGTATGTGCTTCATTACTCAGAGACTCTTGAACAACCATCACAAAACATACAAACAGTCACAGATCCTCAAGAAAGCTACAGACCAGAATAAGTACTTATAAGTAATAAGTAAATAAATAAACTTTTATAGATTACAGGATTGTGTGTGCAAATTCAGTTATTTTTTTTCTTGTGCAATGTATGCAAGTAAAAATGAATAAAAAAAACATTTTTTATGATACCTCTTTTTTTTGACCAATAAATATTCTGCAACTTCATGAGCACTGTGAGATGCATAGAATTGCATAATCAGCTCAAGAAAACTAAATAATCGCCTTGTAATTTTTAGGTTCGCAGTTTGTGTGGATGACAATCTTTCCTCATTCACTTGTGCAAAAGACTGCAGACTGTATTTCTGCATCAAAATGCATGAGGAATGCAAACACAGCATAAATCAGTACAACAATAATTCATTATATATTAATAGTAAAACAAGTTCTGATACTTTCTGAATGCAATTTTTTATTGCATTATAGCAGTGAAATTCAAGTGAAATCCAGAATGCAGATTGTATATTATTCTGTTTGGTTATATGTTAAAATGTTTTTTTTTTTTGCAGAAAAGCTTGTTTCTGCAAGCCAGTGTATGTCCGCATAGTATATTTGCCCATTTATTTTCAAAAGATCATGGAAATTCAGTTTTTGTAACTGATTTGTCTAAGTCTTTGAAAGACCATGTGTGAATAAACCATTTTTGTTTCCACCCAATTCAGTAATCCATAACCAGAAATTCATATGCAAGACTATAAGATTAGTAGTCTCACTGCTAAAAGGACTTTTTAACATCTTTCACAGCTCAAATAACACATTTTTGTATGGATGAATTAATGAAAGTTCCTTTTAAGAGAATATAAACTGCACATTTCTGCTTTTAAAGCCATTTGCCCAATGCACTTCCTTTGTAAATGTATTACTGCTCATAAGCATCTGTAGTACTCCAAAAGCCTAAAATACTCTGCATATGTCAAATCTCTAGCAATTCATAGACAATAAGGGTGGGGAGACAAACCTAAAATAGTCTTCTTTAATTTAACAAATTACCTGTGGCATTTCATTAACTCTTGTTCAGTTTATCAGGAACGGTTGTTTATAAGAGTTCAAGACTGCTGGAGAAACAAACCAAAACTATCATGTTGTTTTTGTAATGTCTTTATCCTATATGCAAGGCAATACACACCTTTGCAACATTAACACACAAGTAATTAACATTAAATAACAATTCGAAATGACATCCACACAACATAAAATAAATATCCTATTTTGTTTTACAACTAAACGAATCAGCAGTGAAGATGCAATTGAGAATTCAACATGAAACATTTTTTTTCCTGTAATGTGAAGTTTTTCTGGGTGAACAGAACATTCAGTAACAAAATAATAATAATTATGGAAGATTGTTTCCGCCATGGAATAAAAAAATAAAGGTATTTACAACTATTTATCTCTCAATTCTGACTTTTTTCTTGCAGTTGCGAGTTTCTATCTCACGATTCTGTTTTTTTTTTCCACCACAGAATAAAAACTAAGTAATTGCAACTTTTTATCTTACAATTCTGACTTTTTTTTCTTGCGAGTTTGCATCAGATTTCTGACTTTTCTTAGAATTGCAACTTTATATCTCAGAATTCTGACTTTCTTTTCTCAGAATTGCAAGGAAGAAAAGTCAGAATTGTAAGATAAGTCACATTTACTTTTTAATTAATTTTTTCCTGTGGCAGAAACAAGCTTCCATAAATAATAATAACAAAAATAATAATAATAATAATTTGAGTAATTAACTAGACCTAAAGAATTTAAAGAAATATATACGATAAAAAAATAAACAGCAGATTTCTATATGGGGACACATTTTGCCATTTTTGTCATTTTTGCTCCAAACTTGCATTCACTTCTGAAACGGTCACTCACAAGTTATTAGATTTCGATTTAAAAAAAATACAAACTCTTTTTTTTTTTTCTCTCTCTCTCTCTTTTAGATTAACATGCATCTATGATTTGTTCAATAAGACGAGGAATGCAAATCAAGTAAAAACAAAACTAAAAATAAATACACAAAATTCTACAATCTTTGAAGAGAATTTCATCATTCATGCCATATTAAATTATATATAATTGTCTTTATTTAATGTGTCCATAGTTGGAAAAGTGGTGCATGGATACACGTGTCACATACATTACATTGGCCTGTAAAAACACGTAAGATTGAGGTCGGTGTGTATGTGGCACGTGTGTCACTGCTCTATGTGATGCTCTCTCGCCCATTCCGCCTCTCCTCGTTTTCTGTCCCGCTCATGATGAGCTTCTCGTTGTGATCTCTGCTTTCCTCTCTGCCGGCCGTTCCTCTCGTTGTGGTCGTATTCCCTCTCTTTGTCGCCCCGGTGGTGGTGGTGGTGATGATGGTTTGGCGGTTCCTCTTCCGGCGTATGTCCAGCGAGAGGTTGTGGATATGTGGAGTCAGACGTCTCTTGTTTGGAAAGCGTCCTCGTGGTGCGACTGTGATGGTGGCGGTGATGATGATGATGATGATGATGGCTGTGGTGTTTGTGACAGCTTCTCCATTCACTCGGTTGTTGGTCGTTGTTAGCTTTAGCGTCTCTCTCCTCAGCGTTGTCGTCTTCCAAACTTCCTTGCTTCTGAGTTTGGTAGTGATGATGATGATGATGATGGTAGTCTTCATAAAAGCCCGTCCTGTCGTCCGCTGGTCTCTCTGCTGTCTGCTCACCCGCTCTGCCCTGATTTAGCAACACATATGTGGAATAATGCAGTTATATGGATTTGCAAACACAAACTAAAGTTTTACTGAAAAGATTATTGTTTTGTAAGAAACAGTGTGTAACACACACACGCAAGTCTCTGAAATCACTGCAAACCACTACAAACCACATCAGATGTACAGTATATGGAAGCCAGTTTTCTGCCACTGAATGAATTTAAAAAGGTTATCTATGACTTTTTTTTCTCGCAATTCTGACTTTTTTTCTCACAATTCTGACATTTTTCTTGGAATTGTGTCATATAAACTCACAATTCTGACTTTTTTTCTGGCAATCAACTTTTTTTTTTTTTGCACATTACAGACTTTTTTGCACAATTCAGATTTTTTTTCTCACAATTCTGACTTTTCTCTGAATTGTGATATAAACTTGCAATTCTGACTTTTTTTCTCACACTTCTGACTTTTTTCTAGGAATTGTGTTATATAAACTTACAATACTGACTTTTTTTCTCACAATTCACTGAAATACTTTTTTTTTTTTGCACAATACTGACTTTTCTCGCAATTTTTTGCCTTTGACTCTCTTTGACTTTTTTGTCACAATTCTGAGAAAAACTCAATTCTTACTTTTCCCTTGCAATTCAGAATTTTTTTGCACAATTCTGACTTTTTTCTCGCAATTCAGACTTTTTCTGCAAATTACTGACTTTTTTTGCACAATTCTGATTTTTTTTTTCTCACAGTTCTGATTTTTCTCACAATTCAGACTTTTTTCTGCACATTACTGAATTTTTTCTCACAGTTCTGAATTTTTTTTCTAGGAATTGTGTCATATAAGCTTACAATTTTGACTTTTTTCTCACAATTCTGACTTTTTTTGGCACATTACTGACTTTTCTCACAATTCTGACTTTTTTTTTGCACATTACTGACTTTTCTCACAATTCTGACTTTTTTTGCACATTACTGACTTTTCTCACAATTCTGACTTTTTTTGCACATTACTGACTTTTCTCGCAAGTGACTTTTTTGTTACAATTCTGACATTTTTCTCGGAATTGTGATATAAACTCTCAATTCTTTTCCCTTTCAATTCAGAATTTTCTTGCACAATTCTGACTTTTTTCCCGGAACTAATGTTACCAAATGGAACCTTACTGTAAAGTTTTACCGAAAAGATTGTTATTGTTTTGTAAGAAACAGTGTGTAAGAAAATCAAAGGAAACATCTCAATGCACAACTTTTTTAACACACACACACACACACACACACACACACACACACACGCAAGTCTCTGAAATCACTGTAAATCACTACAAACCACATCAGATGTACAGTATATGGAAGCCAGTTTTCTGCCACTGAATGAATTTAGAAAGGTAACTGACTTTTTTTCTCGCAATTCTGACATTGTTCTTGGAATTGTGTCATATAAACTCACAATTCTGACTTTTTTCTCACAATTCTGACTTTTCTCTGAATTGTGATATAAACTCACAATTCTGGCTTTTCTTCTTGCAATTCTGATTTTTTTTTTTTGCACTTTACTGAATTATTTTTCTCACAATTCTGACTTTTTTCACACTTCTGACTTTTTTTTCACACTTCTGGCTTTTTTCTAGGAATTGTGTTATAAACTCACAATTCTGACTTTTTTTCTCGAAATTCCGACTTTGTCACAATTCCGAGAAAAACTAAATTCTTACTTTTCCCTTGCAATTCAGAATTTTCAAGCACAATTCTGACTTTTTTCCTGGAATTGTGTAATATAAACTTGCAATTCTGACTCTTTTTTTCCTCATAATTCAGACTTTTTCTGCACATTACTGAATTTTTTCTCACAATTCTGACATTTTTCTTGGAATTGTTATATAAACTCGCAATTCTGACTTTTTTCTCACAATTCTGACTTTTTTTGCATAACTATGACTTTTCTCAGAATTGTGTGATATAAACACGCAACTGCGAGTTATAAAGTCCAGTTCTGAGGGAAAAAATAGACTTACAATTGTGAGTTCATATCTCACAGCTCTGACTTTATTACTCGCAATTGTGTGTTATAAAGTCAGAATTGCAAGATATAAATTCACATTTCTCAGTCAGAATTTTGAGATAAAAAGTCACAATTATATATATTTTTTTAATTCAGTGGCAGAAGCAAGTTTCCATAGATCTACTATCACTCTCTAATGTTAAAACAATCCATATTCAAATTATTAACTCCATATTTAAAACTCTAAAAGTCAACAACTCTAAGATTATCAAAGGAACACTTCACCCAAAACCGACCTCATTTACTCAGCCATATGCAATTTTTAAATCTGTATTATTTTCTTTCTTCTATGAAAAAATGAATGTTGCTGCTGCTCTTTTACAAAAGCACATTATGAACATGCACGGTCAAGATAAAAAAGCACAAAAAGCTCTGAAGTACCATAATAGTAGCCCATATAAACAATTTCAATTTTTTGGGGTGAGTTATTCCTTCAAGCTAAATCCTAATGAAATTAGGTTTACTATTCTGAACTTGGTCAAATGAAAGCATGACTGAGCTTCAGTCTTACACACACACACACACACACTCACACTCACTCACTCACCGTGACTGAGGCTACTCATCTGTAATAGGAGTAACCTCCTCAGTCTGAGAAGCAGCAATGTTTGTCAACAGAACGATGAGGACATTTGTGAAAAAAAAAAATATTATAACATGTAGTCTTGTAAGTTTTTAGTGGTTCATTATTTTAAGTGTAATTTACCTGGGAATTTAGAGACATGACTTTTTGGAACCCTTATGAAAAAGTAGTACACTTTAGCAAACTTTTAAAAAAAAGAGTATTTATTATTGAAAAAATATACTTTAATATACATAAAAAATATATATTTAAGTGCGAACTGAAAGTAATGTTTTTGGACGTTTATTGCATAATTGCAATTAAATGAAAATGTGTTTGTTTAAATTTATATCAAATGCAGTTAGTTGAACTTTAAAGTGCTTTTCCGGCCCACTTAAGTAGTAAATTAAGAAATAGTCATGAAAGTGCCTCTTTAAGTACACTTAAATGACTTTTTAGGACTATTATGTTATCTGCAAGTATGATTTTTTAAATACTTTTACTTTTAAATACTACTACAAGTGCACATTCAATACAATTAAGTGCACTTCTTTTTAACTAGGAAACTTTAATTCAAGCCTTTGTTAGGAAATCCTGTAGTAATGCAACTAGATATGCTTTCTGTATGTGAGTGTTTACCTATGCAAAGCTTATCTTAGCAAGCAAGCAGCAATAATTGATTACAGTTGCTATTGCTTTCTCAGTTTGCTGATGCACCTTTGGTTGTGGATTATTCAGTGAGTCCTTGCAGGCGACTGCGGCTGCAGCGACTGTGGAGAGTTTCTCCAGCAGAGGGTTTGTCTGCGGGACGCTGGGAGGATGAGTGGATCTCCAGTAGGCCTCTAGATAATCAGCCATGTGCTCGCAGGCGTCTTCCAGCTGATTCTCATCAAGAATGATGTCGAAAAGCTCCTGGATAGAGAACAAACAAGCGTGAGAAGAGGGAAATGAACTGTTAGAGAGCAGAGAATGACAGAGAAAGGGTGATCGTGCAGTTTATTGCAAGTAATTATTCAATTACTGTAACTCACTGAAGGGCACTGGGCCAGTTTGTCTGCTGCCACCATCTGCACATTGAGATGTTTTGCCTGAGACTTTCCTCTAGACTTTATTAACCGCTGCAAAACCTGAAAGATGGACACACCAGAAACAATATCTCAGCAAAATATCAGTGTTGAACAACAGAAAGACAATCAGAGGGACCATTGTGAAAAAGTGTGCTTAATCGTATTAAGTATGCACTTGTAGTGTACTTCAAATCTTATAAGTATATTTATTTATTTATATAAAAAACTGTACTTGCAGATAAGAATGTTAATGAAATAAAAGGCAACAAGTGAACTTTAAGAGAGACATTTTCATGACTGTTTCTTAACACACCTAAATACACTTTTAAAAAGTGCACTTTGTAAAGTCAAATCAAAGGTTTATTATCAATTTAATATTTTAAAGACAAAATAATAAAATTACATATTAAGATGTACTTAAGTCCTTCTTAAGTGGGTTAAAAAAGCACTCAAGTTCATTTAATTGTCATTAACATGCAATTAAGTGTCTGAAAACATTATATTCAGTTCACACTTCAGTATATTATTTTAGAGCATATTACTTCCATAAGTACTACTTTTTATTTTTTTTTTTAATTATGCTCGTGTCTTTTCACAAGGGCTCTGGGCCTGTATTCACAAAACATTTTATCTTACCACTAGGAGTTCTCCTAAATAGCAGTAAAAGTTTTTAGCTAAGAGTTTTCTCTTAAAACCAATTCACAAAGCTGCTGAAACAAACTTTACTAAGGAATAGAGACAAGTCTTAAGATAAGAGTAAGGGGGCGGGGTTGACCTCGTTGCTATGGATGATGTCAGCATGCTTATTAACTATGCACACAGTGATTGGCTGATAGTCTCTGTCAGAGATTTATTCATAGAATTACTGTAGAGCGCGATGTTATGTTGCCACATTCAAATAAAGGTTTAAAAATAAAAATGTTAATTGCCACATTCAAATAAAGATTTTAAAATGCAGGCTAAGAGTCACTAATTAAACAAGTATATGTTCAGCTAACTGTCAGCTTGTTAGATGTATGCTTCTCAAAAACAAATAGTGAATATGCATATAAACAGCCTTTTAATTAACAGAGTGGAATAATCATGGCTGATAGTAAGACATGCAAACGTAAAAGAAAACCAAACTGGACACAAGAAGAGCTGTTACTTCTTGCCCAACTTGTTAATGAAAACAAGGATATAATCAAAAGAATATTTGGAGTTGGGATAACCTCCAAAACCAAAAAAGATGCGTGGAAAATCGTGTGTGCAAATAAATGCAGCGTGTTTCTAAAATGTTTATGCTCCGAGGCAGATTGCCGGCAACGGCCATTTTAGCCCTGCTGAAAAAAACAATAGAAACATCACAGAATTTGTAATGGTTTTACTGGTTATAATGGGAATTTTATTGGTAATGGAAACTGTAATGGACCCTGTTGGTCTCTACTGGTAATTGGTCACCTTCTATTGGTGGCTTGTTAAAACCACTAAATCCTAATGGAATAGCTTGTGTCCTAAAGCACACTACAGAATGGTACTACTACTTGTAATGGTATTTATAGTGGAAACCATTAGAATTTCTGTGATGGTTTCTATTGTTTTTTCAGAAGGGAGGACTGGCCTAGTTTGTGGCTTGATCTTAGTGACTTAGGAGTCCTCTTCACTACTCCCAACGTTTCACAGATTTAGGAGCTAGTTTTAGCGCTAAAACGCTTTGTGAAATACTCTGAGCAAAAATTTAGGAGTCCTAAATTTAGGATTGACACGCCCATTATTTTTAAGATTTTCTCCTAAATCGGCAAGTTATGAGCTACTTTTAGCCTTAAGATGTCTTGTGAATACAGGCCCTGAAGCCTAAGTAGAGTGATTTAGCAAAAGTGCACTTTATTAAAAGCTTCGCTTTAAAGTGCATTTAAATAATTGTTTTCATAATCTTTTGTTGTGCTTTAAAGAAGTACACTTATTTTGATGTGTTGACTAACACACTAAAGCACAAGTAAAGTACTTGATTATAATTTGAACTGTAGTGTTTTATTTTATGATATAAAGTTAATGCATTTGCATCTTCATCATTTCAAAAGTGTAATAACAAATACATTTAAATACACGACATACAAGTTTCAACTGAAATGGCATTAAAGTATATTTTAGTTTAGCATTAATGCTTGTCAGCACATTCAGCAGCACTTTACTCATGTTTCATACAATTTTAAAAAAATAAATAAAATTGCACTTAAGTGTGCTTTTTTTGACCTACTTAAGTAGGACTTAAGTTTAACTTTATGCAAAATTGAGTATATTATTACGTTGTTTTTTTTTCTTCAAAGTATATGTGTGTGTACCTTTGGAGAGGTGATCTTGATGTAGACAATAATAGGTGCAAGAGATGTTTTTCCCAGTTGGGCCGGATGATTTAT
>JAFVLL020040447.1:0-10567 GCA_021397915.2 Tor tambroides
GTCCTCTTTTGGAAGCCCAAACAAAGTAGTTTCGCTTTCACAAGGAAACACAGCGTCTCCAGGACATGGTGCCGGCGGCAGCAACAATACTACAGTGAGAATAATAGTTCTGCCTTCTTTCACTGCGTGTACGTTTGGGCGGTGTTATGAAAATCTCCCCACATCGTGACGTAGAGATGTGGGGCCGTGTTTGAACGAGCCGTTTTAGGGGGGCGTGGCAAAGTCTTAACTTTGATAAAGAATATCTCTTTGGTTTTGAGACTTTAGTCTTTGCAACTTCAGGGATCTTATCTATGCACAAACAGCTTGTAACACTCCAAAGAGAAAGGAAAACTTGAAATCGCAGGGTGTACAAAGTACAGTTTTGTGAAGTTTACTTTGGAAATGTAATATAGATTACATGTTACCCTATTTAAAATGTAAAGAGTAGTGCAATTACTGCAATTACTTTATTAATGTAACTGATTACATTTGATTACTTCCTGATTACTTTTCTAAATTTCTAATAAATGTTTTCAACAGTTAATCATTTCCATACATTTAAACCATACAGGGTTAACATTACAGTGGTACATCACTGGCCAGGACTCAAAATCCTTCATCTCTATACAAACTATACAAAATCAGACTTTAGCACCTCTTTTAACTCTGAGATCGTTCTGAGGTTAAATACAGATTTAAAATCAGAACAAGAAATAGTTTCATTTCTAAGATACTGTTTTTGAAATCAAATCTTTGCATAGCTATGACAGGAAACACTGTCATAACAATGCCTTGAAAACAAAACAGTTAACAGTTAATTTAAAAAAAAATAAAGCATACATAAACCCAAATAAAATAGTTAGAGTAATCATGTGTCCTATTATGTGTCCTAAACTCCTGAAACATTGGTGTCTCATATTTTAGGACAATCAGTGCAATTTGGGGAAAAAAACAAATAAATCTGTGTATGAAAATATTCAGATGTAAACCTCTTTGTAATCGTTAACATTTTCATAAGTAACTAATTTAATAATGTGTTTTCTCAGTAACTGTAACAGATTACAGCACATGTATTTTGTAATTAAATTACGTAATTATGTTACATGCAACTTACTCCTCAACACTGACAATGTGTAAATCAGTTTATGAAAACCCAGGATTAACTGTAAATCGCAGGTAAAGTATGGGAAGTGAAATGTAAAACAAGATAACCCAGGATTCCTTTACTCGGGATTTGACCCAAGGTTAACCATTTCAAGTGTGAAAAGCCCTATAGTTAAAGGTCCCAGAACAATCTACAAGCACTCTTGCAATTCAGATCATTTAATGAAATTACAAAACCATAATAATGTAGCCTATAAATGCATGCATGCATATTTTTGTTATTTATTTATTTATCTATCAGCTTTTAATTTATCTGTAGATGTTGAGAGATAAAAATAGCTTCAAATGGCTGTGTATATGGGAATGATTGGAACACTGGGACTAGAAAGAACAATAAAGTATAAAATAGATAAATAACCCTATAGAGCCCGGTCTGGCAGACAGAATATTGTGTGCAGACAGACAGGAGAATGAAAGCATTGCTTGCCATTGATCGGAGGCGTGACTCCAGGCAGGTGGCAGCTGCTGCTGGATTATATCCGCCCTTGTGCAAATAGGATGATGGGGTGACGGGCTTGAGCCGAAGCTAACGGGCAAATACAAAGACGCTGGACGCACACACCTGCTTTTAGCCGCCTAATCTCAGCACACACATCCGAGGCAAGACGGTATTCACAGATTACAGCCATATGTTTTCCACCACAGCCACCTCTCAATTTACAAGCGCAAACCCAAATGTTTCGATGAGCCTGGAAATACTCCGTGTCTATATGACAACAGCGCATGTGATTGAACTGCGTGTAGTTTAAGCAGCAGCGACTACCACCAAACTTTCTCTCGCATTCGTCTATAAAATCACGACTGATTACAAAGTGCGCACATTTAGCCATCCACCAGTAACGCGTACGAGAAACAACAACGAAAGACACCCGTGCACGCGTAATTAACAATAAAACAACATTTTCCGTGCGTGAAAACAGATCCCGTTCTAGATAAGACGCACCCGGCTGCTGGAGGATCTATTGTTAAATCTGGTTAAATCTTACGTGACACGCCGTAATAAGAGCCGTAAACAGCCGAACAATCACCTCACACTGGAAGAGTATTTCAGCATGATGATTCAGTCTTACCTAAATGAGCATTTTACACCATAACAAACGCAACTATTTCCTCCGTAATGGGTTTTGGAGTCGCAGGCAGCCGCGTTTGTGGTGTGTGTCCGTTACCTGTGTATATAAACACAGCGAGCGCAGTTTGATTATCCGGTTTCCTTGCTGTTAAACAGACTCGTCCATGCCTAAAGCCGAAGATGGTTTGGTGAAGGAACTGTGGGTGGACACTTTGCCGCTTTATTTTCTCTTACTCCCTCACTTGGGTGCAGTTATAGCTCTGCTGTGATCCGCTGATACCGGCAGGTGTAACGGTGTTCTGGCATGCGGGCTGATGGACTACAGCTCTATCTAACGGGGAACGATAGTAGCCACCAGAGAGGGATCGATATCACAAGGATACAACGAACAACTTTATTCAGCTTGTTTGTGCTAGAATGCAGGCTAATTACTTACGTAAGCAGGGTGCCGATAATAATGAATACGCTTCCATTTGAGTTCCTTACATTTCAGTAAACAGGAAAGTTAGTCAGCGCACAAAGTCGGTAAATAGACGCTCACGAACAGAAATCGCGGTAACCATAGCAACAGTAAGGCGTTCCATCACTTTTGGTTTGGAACGCGCAGAGAACACATAACATCAACATAAAACACTGTCGTTATTTATCATATGTGACCCTGGACCACAAAACCAGTCTTAAGTCGCTGGGGTATATTTGTAGCGATAGCCAAAAATATATTGTGTGGGTCAAAATTATCCATTTTTCTTTTATGCCAAAAATCATTAGGATATTAGGTAAAGATCATGTTCCATGAAGATATTTTGTAAATTTCTTATGGTAAATATATCAAAACTTCATTTTTGATTAGTAATATGCATTGCTAAGAACTTCATTTGGACAACTTTAAAGGCGATTTTCTCAGTATTTTGACTTTTTTGCACCCTCAGATTCCAGATTTTCAAATAGTTGGCCAAATATTTATAAATGTATAAATCTCAATTTCGAAAAATTGACACTTAAGACTGGTTTTGTGGTCCAGGGCCACATATTTATTTAGCCTGTTCTAAGTAGGCTATTACAAATATAGGCCTACCTCAAAACATTAGGAGTTTGTTTCAAAAGCCTTTAAGGAAAGATAGTTGACGACAGTTAGCTTGTAGAGCGCCAAAATATCATTTTGTTTGCTGAGGATGAACCTCAAACGATAGCTCACTCAAATTTTCTTTTTAAAATCCTTAAAAAAGAACCGTGAAAGTCATTGTACCCAATTACCACACTGAATAATGCATAATTAGTATGAAATTATTTTCTGGAGCCTTTAATTACAAGTTGGACATTTAGAAAATAAACTGCACTGTTAAAAGAGACACCGTTTACTGGTGTCCGTTCTCATCTCCTGTAATATGCCTGGGGACTATTAAAAATTGATGAATTCAATACAGTGGTCTGAAATGGGCCATTTCATGTTTTTGTGCAGCTGGTGGCACATCTCATATGAAATCATGAGACTCAGAACATCACCATGCCATCTGTACATCTGCCAGAGAAATCCTAAATAAATAACAGTCCGTACTTTTAATCCATTCTTGTGAGATTAAAAATAAAAAATAAAAAAACTGAAATGATCCCACTGCCCAAAGGAGAAAATTATTTTTGTATCTTCGTGTGCAGTATTGTGGTACTGAAAGAAAAAAAAAATCCTGCAGAACATAATCATATTTGCTGCAGAAAATATCTATATTATTATCTCATCAGTAGGTTCTTTCTCATAATGTAATAAGTTTGCACTGTATATTGCTCTGCCAAATTTTGACTCGCTATTGAGGTAAACAGAAGCAGATAGAAGTTGCAGCACACTTGAATCAGATGAGGACAATAATAACATTCAGAATACAGGTTGCTGTCTTTAAAAAGATAGAGTTTTCATCATACCGTCATTCAGTATTGAAAAGATCTCAGTTAAACATTTATTCACACATCAAAACATGTCTGCTATGCTTCTCATTTAGAGACCGTATATGTGCAGTATTTACATTTAATGTAGGCTACTAGTTGTTATTTGAATTTTTAAAATGCCAACCAGGGGTGGAGATCTCATTTCAATATCATTTTTCTTCACCCCTGATGCCAGCCACTGCTTATTTGATGAATAACTGAAGTAAAGAGTGAACGGCAAATGTCACAAAAGCCTCCAGGGCTTTAAAACACACCCTGATAGAGAGCAGTAAACACCTAAAGTTCAAAAAGTATTTTAGTTCAAAACTTCAGCATTTATATCTGTTCACTCCACATTGTAAAATGAGAAGATACTGGAGACACCCTTGGGGATTCCTCAGAATGCCACCCATGGTGAAAGTCAAACATGTAACTTAAATAATACGTGTTTGGTATATATAATCCTCAAGTATCGATCAAAATTAGATTAAAAATAGATTTAATTGCAAACAGTTTCTCAGTAATAAAGGAAAACACTTTTGAGGCATTTAAAATGTAGACATTTCTTGAGAATACAGTACTTCAGGCATCTTTTTTCCAGTGTATGCTTCTCTGGTTATGTAATGAAAAAATGATCAGAGATCTCCAGTGACTGAGTTTGCTAAGAGAGATGTTCAAGAGATCTGAATGATGTTTTAAGCCGAACTTGCTCAATACTGCCTTACAGTGGCTGCTCATACAGAATCATATCTTCTACAGTATATATATATTCCCATTAAAGCCAAAAATAGAAACACCAGTACTACTGACTGTCCCTAGGAAAGGCCCAAGCAAAAAAGGCAGACAACAAACCCTGCCCCTCTTCCCACAAGATAAAAACAAGCTTTTTATTATTATAATTTCCCAGTAATATTTGATTATGTAAAAGGCTTAAATATCAACATTTTGACAGCTGGCATAAAACATTTTATATTCTTTGATAAAATGTGCTCTCTGGAGTATGTGAAGCAGAAAGCGTAGTTATTTTGAGAATTTCTTAAAGTCAGAAGATTCTATGGCAGATGTCAACATGTCAGTCACTCCTGCAGGCCTCATGCAGTGGTATTTACCACAAAAACAGAATGGATACTATAAGCAGAAGATAGAGTTGCAACCTCAAATTGTCCCAGGAGTCAAACTGTCTCGTCCAACCGTAAAAATGCCACTGAATACCAGGAGCCTCAGAAGGGTTCAGTAACGCATTTAAAATAAGATATTACCATAAACAAAATAAATGCTCCAATGAGGACCAAATAGGACTTTACAGCCAGGAAGAACTCCAAGTTCCACAAAGAAAGTTTTGGGTGAATAAAAATAAAAAAAAAATAAAAAAATTCAGGTAATTTTCCCCCAAAATCAGAAGACTAATAATAATATTAATAATAATAAGTGAATAAATAACTTTGGTATAAAAAGCAAATGATATACACATTTTTGCATTGACTTTATTTTCATGAAAATAATTAATAAAAAAAATACTTACAAACAAAAGAAAATCTTCCAAATATATTTCTGTCTGAGATTGTATATTAAGGAATATTCCTCCTCATATTTCTCTATCACAAGCATGCATGCATGCATGCATAAGTAAACAAAGTCATTCTTTCATCATACAAAATATAGTATCTTATTTATGTCTTTTGATTTTGGGGTGAAGTATGACTCAGACATTACATACATATGTGAAATTCACCCTTCTACTGTCTAGAAAACCATTTATATAATGGTGCTTTAGATAAATCAGAAATTTTGAAGAAGCCATCACAAGAACCAAAAATTGTAACAAAAAAGACTTTCAGTTTCCAAAGAACCATACAGCCAACCCATGAACGAAAGTGAAAATTGGTTTTTGATAAAAGTTTTTTTTTGCTAAACCCAAAAGGCATTAAATTACCAGTGTATGGTGCAATTTAGGACAGATAACAGATGTCCTCTGTTAAAGCTCTGTTCTCAGAGGTTTACTGTACTGTTTGTGTCCTCTGGCTGATCATCAGGCTGTTGATTCTTTTGCCTACTTTCTCCTAAGTTTCATTGCTGATCATAAACACACTCGCATGGAAAACACAAGAGAAAGAGTCTTCTGCCAGCAAAACAACACACAGCCAACAACAACATGGCTAAATCTCCAACAAGAAACTCTGAAACCCAACACCAGGCAGCTGCAACTATTTCAAGCTCTTTAAGACCTGTCCTATTTCCACCAGAGAGCATTTATAGATCACTCATGATCCCTACTGAATACAGCATGACAGTGATGAAAAAAAATAGATGTGAACTCATTCAGGGTGGAGCATAGGCCAGAAGGGAGATTTTAAGATTGTTCAACATGTAATAGCAAATAGCAACAAAATGAACAGACACTCAATGAAACGTGAAAATATGATGCATAACACATATGTTGCTGTAAAATTCAATTAAAGTTTTTATATTACTTTGAATATGGCTAGAAGTGCAGTAAAAGTCATGCTGCTTATAAATATGATTAAGAAATATAATTAAGATCTCATCTGAAGCTGAATTATGTTTACGTTAAAAAATAACTAAGGCATACTATTTTAGCACTCATTGAACATATTGAAATGCATGTACAACACGTAAGGCTTCCAAATAACTGAAACAAATCATAATTTCTCCTACCTGATCGAGTTTTGATAATTTCTCCGAATTCATCCTCAAAACCTTCCTCCCATTGGTCCTGTTCTCTCCCTGCTTCGGCCATGACGCAAGATCCAAACTGCCGTCGAATCCTTTAATCCTGTAGTTTTATAAACAGAAAAAGGAAGGAGACACCAAGACCCCACCAATGACGGGAATCGCTGCCCTGCGAACAAACTGAACCTCAAATACAGTACTGATTTTTTTGTGAATGACACAGGGACGAGACTGTGGACTGTTATGATAGGGGGAAACGAGCTGTCAAGGCATCCAGAGAAGCAGAGACAGGTGGCAAATTCTACTCGCCTTAAAATAGAGAGCTGTTATGAAGGCCTGCTTCATTTCACTCTCACACACAAAAACTGATTTTTCTAACAGCAAAGGATCGGTCACCATGCCATTTGACAACAAATGACCAGTAAATGGTCTTGGAGAAAAACTCGAGTTCACAATTTTATCAAGCGTGACTTACAGTACATTTATTTTAGCGACGTCCCTCTGGAGCAATCTGGGGTTAAGTGTTCTGCCCAAAGGCTCAATGGTTATAGCTCATAGATTGCTCCCTGTGGGGTTCGAATCTCTGTATCTTTAGTTACCGGTCCAGACTTTTAACCCATGTTACTCCACCTTCCAAAACCTTAAACTTATAATGTCTATTCAGTCCAAAACAACAACAATATAGCAAAAACAGTAATATTGCGTAATAATATTACACTAAAAACAACAACAACAACAATTTTTGGTTTGAATATATTTTAAAAGTGAACTAATTCCTGTGATGGCAAAGCTGAATTTTCAGCATCATTAGTCAAGTCTTCAGTGTCACATGATCCTTCAGAAATCATTCTAATAGGCTGATTTGCTGCTCAATTATCAATAATGGATTCATTATAATTTGAAAAAAAAAGTGATACATATTTTTCAGGATTCTTTGATGAACATAAAGTCTTTACTGTTACTTTTGATCAAGTTAATGCATCAATGCTGGATAAAAAAATATTAATTAAATCTTTTTTTTTTTCTTTTTTTTTTAAATACTTACCCAAATGGTGTATCATGAAATGTTTCTTGAGCATCAAATTAGCAGAATAACTACTGAAGAATCATGTGACACTGAAGACTGGAGCAATGTAATTCCATCAAAGCAATAAATTACATTTTACTTGTTTTTTTTTTTTAAATAGAAAACATTTATTAAATTGTAATCATATTTTAAATCATATTATATATATATATATATATATATATATACACACACACACACACACACACACACTACACGTTCACAACAACAAGCTGACAACAAACCTTAAGTTTACATTATTTTTCCTGTTCATGTGGCCTAGGTGATGGATTTTTTTGCTGAGCAATTTACTACATTTTCACAAAACATTAAGACAACCTTTTCCTTTGAAATAACATACACAGATACAATTATGCATAATAAGACCAGGAGCCTGCATCAAGCTTTAATGCTGCATAGAAACACTTTGGGAGGCATTTTTCAATATACAAGGTGTAGTAGACTCATCAATATGTGCATCCATATGGGATCTGTCTCAGCTAAAACACCACTCTGGGTTCCATCTAGTGAGATGGCAAGAGCATTTGAGAAATGTAAATAAAATTCAATTCTGCTTGATTATTGTAATGGCATGGGGAGTGTAAACAAGTAAATAGAATTCACTGGCATGATATCAGTAAAATATTTGATCAAGGAGGAATAAGGCTTTATACCAGTGTACTTTGTGATTCAGTTAATGGAAATTCGAAAAAAGCCTGTCCGGCTCTTATGTCTTTGGGATTGTTTGTCTTTTGAAGGTCTTTTCAGAGAACAAATAAATGAAATAAACAAAAACAATCTGTTGCCTGCTCACGAAAGCAGCAAACACAGATTCATTAACATAAGAGCAATATAGCTCTAAGTCAGTAAACATGTTTTGACATCCGCAGGATATGTTTTAAGTAACCCAGTCAAACTGATGAGAAGAGGAAAACAAAAATATCCAAAAATTGGATTAATAAGCCGGATACCTGCAACAGCACATCTTCCAATAAACCCAGCCTGTGGGCATTGCATCAAAATCAAAATAACAATATCAATATTTGGGCTTAAAAACAAGTAGAGTACATGCCAAACAAGTAGAGTGCATGCATGCATATAAAAGCCTAATTCTAAAACCATTCTTAAAGATCTCTGCTTTTAGAATTCATTGCTGTGTTTGCAAACAGTCTAAAAGCACATTCATTATCCAAAAAAAAAAAAAAAAAATTGATTATTAGATGAATTTGGAGGTGAATCAAAGTTTAGCAGAGTCTTTCTAAAAGACCCAAAGCACCATAAAAGTAGTCCATTCACTCAGAAATATGTAACATTACAACAGCAAAACTGTTTGCTATTAGCTTTTCATCTAAATACAGGCCTTTAAATACAGTCTACTGTGCCCTGTTAGGTCAAGTGCATTTATTAACATCTCTGTAATTGCTGAGGACATTCTTTTGTGATGTAAATCACAGAATGATGTCAGCTGTGACGTGGTAATAAGCACCATCCCTGTCAACCATAGCCAACTAGATTCCTCTTCATTCTCCATTTCCTGGACTGTGTCCAGATAGCATCATGATCAGAGAGCTGATAGTTTCTGCTATAAAATCACACTAATGCTGTGGGACAAATGACATGAACTGAGTAATTAAAGATCACTGAAGCATGGCTTGCATTTTCAGTTTTTTAACATGCCCACTGCTTTAGAGTCTCAACCTGATATGTGAATGGACTATTTCATTGCTTCATAGATATGTTTCTGTTCTATATGATTTTAATGCACTCTACATGGCTTAACCTTGGTTGCATCAAATAGTGAAGACAAAAATAGAGTATTATACAAAGTTACCTTCACAAGGAGTCAACGATCCATCATTCTCACTTGTACCCAAGCAAATGATGTGGAACAACTGCCAGTCAAAATCTGTATGTTGGTTTTCAATGCTGAAAAGTCTTGCTTCAGAAGGAGGATTCTGCAAACATGGTCAAGTAATAATATTGCACATGTATAATATACTCTCACAAGTATAGCTCACCCAAAATTTTTAATTAGCTCACCGATCAGGTCATCCAAGAGATGAGTATGTGTCTTTATCAGAACAGATTTGGAGAAATTTAGCATTACACCACTTGCTCACCGATGGGTCGTCTGCAGTGAATGGGTGCCATCAGAATGAGTCCAAACAGCTGATAAAAACATCACAATAATCCACAGGTAACCCAAATTATTTGATCCCCTGCTGATTTTATATGTTTGCCCACTGACAAAGAAATGATCAGTCTACAATGTAAAAGGTAGGTTTATTTGAACAGTAAGAGACAGAATAACAACAACAAAAAATCCAGAAAAACGCATTTCAAAAAAAGTTATAAATTGATTTGCATTTTAATGAGTCAAATAAGTATTTGATCCCCTATCAATCAGCAAGATTTCTGGCTCCCAAGCGTCTTTTATACAGCTAAGGAACTGAGATTAGGAACACTCTCTTAAAACGAGTGCTCCTAATCTCAGATTGTTACCTGTATAAAAGACACGTGTCGACAGAAACAATCAATCAATCAGATTCCAAACTCTCCACCATGGCCAAGACCAAAGAGCTCTCCAAGGATATCAGGGACAAGATTGTAGACCTACACAAGGCTGGAATGGGCTACAAGACCATTGCCAAGCAGCTTGGTGAGAAGGTGACAACAGT
>JAFVLL020040448.1:0-22137 GCA_021397915.2 Tor tambroides
ATACCTGCTTGACATGTTATTCTTCATTGTCGATTGCCAGTTACCCTTTTTGATTCTCAATAATGTATGGTTATAAAGTAAACAATGTTTTCAGTGAAACGTTTGTGGCAGATGTTACATCATGGGAAAGTTGCAGTGATCTGTGTTTGTGCATGATTGACACGTGAATAATCACTTGCAGTAATATGCATACAACATTCACAACCCTATACATTTAGCAGCTATCCTCAGGACTATTGCAAATACAATAGATGGTCATAATAAATCCAAAAGCATATAATTTGAAGTGCATGGTGGAAACGTCTAGTAGGTCTTTTTGCTGTCTTTGCTTCTCTACCATAAGAAGTAGCATATCCATATCAAGGGGAATGGGATCGTTTACAGTATTTATGTAAATATGTAACTGTGCATTATATAGGCTATCATATATTGAAAGCTGAAATTGTGGAACCATTAAAGCTCATTCTCCACGTTTAGTTTATATCAGTATGTGCGTTTATAAATTTACATTTTATATGATCTTTTTGTGTTGTGCCTACAAAATGAATACACCTCATGCTGATTATTTATAGCAACATTTTAAACATGACTGACTCTGTTATGAACTTATAATGGCCTAAGAGACTTGTGAATTTGTACTTTTTAATTAATAGATAGTGTGCCCCTTAGTGTCTAGCCAATTAAAATTGCATGAATTGCAAATGTCATAACTTTTACTTCAGATTTGAAAGGCACCAAATTTGATCTTGGAAGGACCTAAATGTATACCTATACAAACCAATAACATCTAAACTTATGGCGTAAACTGGAGGAGTGTGTAACAAAATTGTTTAGGGTCGTTATAAGAAGTGTGATGCGATGAAGGCCATGTGTGGATAGTTCTCTGTGGATAGGTTCACTGACTCCAATGAAGCGGAATCCGGATTCGACAACTTTTATTTTGAAATTCAAGACCGGAAGTGACTTACTGCAGCTCGATTCCCATTGATGCCAATGGTCGATTTGCCGGGATACGAAACGGATGGAGAGTGCGGGCGTCGTGTTTACGGTAAATTTGCGATTTTTTTCATTTGTAAACACAACAATGCTGCTAGGGTAACGTTTTCGTCGCGTTCACATTCATACAGTTGCAGAATTACGACCGTTAATGTGTATCTGGGAGAAATGATCATGTCTAGTTGAAATGACTCATAATATCTTTGGGCTACTAACAGCCGCGGCTGTTCTGATTTCTAAAACCCATTCTTTGTTATTTAAAAAGCAGAGAATATGGGTATGAACTGATCTGTATTTTAAATTAGACGACATATGTGTTTTAACATACAAGATGAATAGTAACCTCACGAGCCCATCCAGGAACAAAAGCTGCCCGTTTTGGTGTCCTGACAATCGTCAATGTAACATTCACCAGCGTTCAGAAATAATATAGGCAGATTAAATGCGTTTACTTTGCTATCAGGTGCTGTTTATTTCGCATTTGACGTGAAATTGAAGGTTGTCTAACCCTAGTAAGCGTATTTCACTGACATGACACTGTTGCGAAGAGGGCATTACTACTTGATATTTAAGAAATAATACCTTCACTTGAGGATGTTTTGTCGTTTATTCAACTTAATAGTTCTTGTTTTTGGGGTTATAACATACTGCATGAAAGAGAACCGTCTGAACACAAGATATTAACTGGTTTGTTTCAGCGTAATGGCATGGTACACCATGTCTCTTATGTGAGCTTTCCAGATATCTAGTAATAACCTGCAGACAATATGATGTAGTCCTTTGTTTGAATTAAACACACATTTTCTCTATTGCATGCTGCATTGTGTCCTTTTTATCCTCTGATTCTTTAGGAAGAACGTGAGAGGTTGTGAAGATGAGTTCTCAGCAGTATCCACGTCCAGGACTGCCATCTGGCCTGGGACAAGGACAAACACCAGGCAGCAACACTACAGGATTTCCAGGAAGTCAGAAGAACACAGGTTTAAGACACATTGACTATTACAGACTAAAATAAAGAATTAGATCTTTACTCTTACGCCTCTGTAATGTTAATGGATGCTTAATAGATCATGTAAATGTTTAGTTATATACGCTTATTCAAAAGTTTAGGGTCGGTAGGATTTTTTAAAATGTTTTTTAAAAGAAGTCTCTTATGTTCCCAAGGCTGCATTTATTTGCTCAAAAATACAGTTACAAAATTGAAAAAAAAATCAAATTTATAACCAGCGTTGTCTATATTTTATATTGTAATTTATTCTTGCTATGGCAAAGCTGAATTGTCTTTGTCACATGATGCTTCAGAAATCATTCTAATATGCTGATTTGGTGCTCAAGAAACATTTCTTATTACTATCAAATGCTGAAAACAGTTGTGCTGCTTCATATTTTTGTGGAATCTAGAATACTTGATGAATAGAAATCTTTTGTAGCATTATAAATGTCTTAGCTGTCACTTTTGATAATTTTAATCCATCATTGCTGATTAAAAGTATTAATAAATTTTTTTTTAAAAAAACATACAGACCCAAACTTCTGAATGGTGGTGAAGTTGGAAATAGACAACTGGTTGAAAACCCTGCATATCAAATGTGGATGACAACAAACTTGGAAAATGTTGTACTCTTTGAGATGATTCTAAAAATACAGTCTTGAATTTACACCATCAATTGACTTAATGTGGTTTCTTTAAGGAGGACATGAGGACTCTAATCATGCTCCACGTGAGCTGATGTCCAGCGGAGCCACAGTGTTCAGAGATGACAAGCAGGAGACGGTAGTGGTGCGACCCTACCCCCAACCCCAGACTCAGCCCCTGCCCCACGGAACAGCTCAGTCTCTGCCCCCTCCTCTCCCTCAGCACCTCCCCATCCAGCCAGGCATGCCTGTCTCTGTGTCAGCACCACCATCCCACCTCCCTCAGGGTCTTTCCCTAGCCTTCACTGAGGGTCCTCTGAAGGTATACCGGTATATTTACAAGTACCTTCAGTTTATAAAGCTGATCCCTCTTGTCATCTTCCTGAAAAGTCAAAAGTAAGCAAATATAAAAAGGTATGTCCATGTTTGCTTACATTTCTCTTCTCTTTACTCCAGTCTGCTATTAAGACGCCCATGCCAAGTCGTGTAATTGCTCCAGCACCTGTGTCAACACCGGGCCACCTCACTCTCCCCCCTAAGGTGTCTGGTCATATCACCGCTACCATGGAGTCTACACAGGCCTCTGGTATTCCTGTGGCAACCATCAGTGGTCAGCAGGTTAGTAATACTTTTTATTTTACTTTTAAGTTATTTGGCTTACATATAAGGGCTTTTTTTAATCAAGTGCACAGTTTTCTGTAATAGTGATTTATCTCACATTACATAAAAATTTGAAATCAGTACTATATTTTCACATTGAATCTCCAAATTAATTTCAGAAATAAACGTGCTAAAGTAAATAAGTCGTGGTCAGAATTATTGGCACCCTTGGTAAATATGATCAAAGAAGGCTGTGAAAATTAATCTGCATTGTTAATCCTTTTGATCTTTTATTTAAAAAATTCACAAAAATCTAACCTTTCATTGGATAATAAGAATTTAAAATGGGGGGAAATATCATTATGAAATGTTTTTCTCTAATACACATTGGCCACAATTAACGGTAACCTTTTATTCAGTACTTTTTGAAACCTCCATTTGCCAGTTTAACAGCTCTAAATTTTCTCCTATAATGCCTGATGAGGTTAGAGAACACCTGACAAGAGATCAGAGACCATTCCTTCATCCAGAATCACTCCAGACCCTTCAGATTCACAGCTCCATGTTGGTCCTTCTTCTCTTCAGTTCACCCCACTCATTTTCTATAGGGTGCAGGTCAGAGGACTGGAATGGCCATAGCAGAAGCTTGGTTTTGTGCTCAGTGACCCATTTTTGTGTTGTTTTTGAGGTTTGTGTTTGGATTATTGTCTAGTTGGAAGATCCAAACATGGCTCATTATAAGATTTCTAACAGAGTCAGTCACTTATTGATTTTTTATCTGTTGGTATTTGACAGAATCCATGATGCCATGTGTCTAAACAAGATGTCCAGGACCTCCAGCAGAAATATAGGCCCACAACATCAAAAATACAGCAGTATATTTCATTGTACACATGGGGTACTTTTTATCCCTGTGTTCACCAAACCCATCTTGAGTGTTTGCTGCTAAAAAGCTCATTTTTTAGTTTCATCTGACCATAGAAGCCAGTCCCATTTGAAGTTCCAGTCGTGTCTGATAACTGAATATGCTGGAGTTTGTTTTTGGATGAGCTAGGAGAATTTTTCTTGAAACCCTCCCAAACAACATGTGGTGATGTAGGGGCTGTTTGACAATTTTTTTAAAGGTTTTCTGACCCCGAGACTCAACTATTTTCTGCAATTCTCCAGCTGTGGTCCTTGGAGAGTCTTTAACCACTCAGACTCTCCTCCTCACCGTGCATTAGGACAATATAGACACATGTCCTCTTCCAGGCAGTTTCGTAACATTTTCTGTTGATTGGAAATTCTTAATTATTGCCCTGAAGGTGGAAATGTCAATTTTCACTGCTCTAGCTCTTTTCTTAAAGCCACTTCACTAATTTGTGAAGCTATCTTTTACTGCACATCAGAAATATATTCTTTGGTTTTTCTTATTGTGATGGACGAATAAGGGAATTTGGGCTTTGTTTTCCCTCCTATTTATATTTCTGTGAAACAGGAAGCCATGGCTGGATAATTTCATGTTCATGATCACCCTGGAGTGCTCAAAATTGTGAATATGAATGGGAACATACTTCAGAGATATTTTACTCATAAGAATTTCTAGGGGTACCAATAATTACGTCCAACATGTATTTGAGAAATACATTTATTTCATAATTAGATTTTCCCCCATTTTCAATTGTTTTAGTTCAATGAAAGGTTAGATTTTTTTTTTTTTTTTTTTTATTTATTTATTTTTTTTTTTAATAAAAGATCAAAAGGATTAATAATGCAGGTTTATTTTCAGAGCTGCCTTTGATCATATTTACCAAGGGTGCCAATAATTCTGACCACGACTGTATGTGACCCTGGTCCCACAAAACCAGTCATATGGGTAATTTTTTTGAAATTTAGATTTATACATCATCTGAAAGCTGAATAAGTTGCTTTCCATTGATGTATGGTTTGTTATGATAGGACAATATTTGGCCGAGATACAAGTAATTGAATGTCTGGAATCTGAGGGTCCAAAAAAATCTAAATATTGAGAACATCGCCTTTAAAGTTGTCCAAATGAAGTTCTTAGCAGTGCATATATTACTAATCAAAAATTACATTTTGATATATTTACAATAGGAAATTTACAAAATATCTTCATGTAACGTGATCTTTACTTAATATATCCTAATGATTTTTGGCATAAAAGAAAAATCAATAATTTTGAAACCATACAATGTATTTCTGGCTATTGCTACAAATATACCCGTGCTACTTATCAATGGTTTTGTGGTCCAGGGTCACATACATATATATATATATATATATATATATATATATATATATATATATATATATATATATATATATATATATATATATATATATATATATGTATGTATGTATATAAATTTACTTTATGTTGGATATTATATTACATTTATTATATATAAATTTACTTTGTTGTTTATATTATGTTGGACACTAATTCATTTTGATTCATACTGTAAAATTTTATTTTATTTTGTATTTTATTTATTTATTTTTTATTAGCAACAAGTCAAAATTGGAGCTTTTGGGTAAGATGCACTGTGGGAGAAGGCCCAGAGTGGCATGTTGTTGCTGGCATTTTTATTTTTTAATTTTTTTTTTAATTATTATAATTGATGGAGTTGCTGAGTCCTGTCATTATTATTCCTTCGTAATTATTTAACTAAATAAAAATGACTACATTTACACAGAATATTTAATCTAGTATTTTACAATAAAGCACATTTTTCAAAAAATAAATAGTTAAAAATAATATGAGATATATTTTATATATTCTAAAAAAATTATGTGAAAGGATTCACCCCATGAGCTTCTTGCCCCACCGGTAGGGGGTCATATTTCCTTATTAGTAGGTCTTGCTGTGTGTCTGGTTTGGTTTTAATTGTTGTTGTTTTTGGCACAATAAGGGTCACACTAGTAACCTGCATCATCTGATGACCAACGTGCAGATCATCCGCAGTGGAGCCCCCGCACTGCAGGTCGGCTCCACTGCTGCCCCTCAGCATCCATTCACCTCCCATTTACCCAGAGGCAAGTTTCAGATTTCAACCAGGTTTCTATTTCAACCAGTTGTAATGTTGGCGCACTGACCGATTTTGTTCTGTTGTCACAGGAGCGGCTGCTGCGGCTGTGATGTCAAGTTCCAAAGGAACCACAGTGCTGAGACCAGCAGCCTGTCCGAGCTCTGCCACGGGGCAGCCTACAGTCCAGCACATTATCCACCAACCGATTCAGGTTCATACACATGTAAACACATGTTGTCATTTCTATTGAACACTGATTCATCCTGATGCATTTCATACATATCTGTGTGTATTACAGTCTAGGCCTATAGTCACTACCTCTACAGCAGTGCTGCCTACAGTAGTGGCTCCCGTGAATGCAACCAGACCTCAGTCTCCGGTTATCACTACAGTGGCTGCCCACTCTGGAGACATGGTACACGGGTAAGACCCACCATAATGAAACATTTTTAGAGGGCTGAAATTATAACGGTTAAATAGAGCTTCAGCATCTGTTTTGTGGATAAGTTACAACAGGTAAACATGTCAGTTGTGTGGACACTAGTGCTGGGTTTCCAATATCGATTTCTCAGTTTTAATCAGTTTTCATTTTGATGAACCTTTAGTCTTTGCTATTTTCAGGTGGTACATGAACAAAACTTCACTGTAGTAACATTTGTAGCTCACCTACAATCCTATAATTGGAATACAGTTTTCATCATATGATCTCAAGTCTGGCATTTCAAATTCTGCCAATTTTATTATGAAATTTAAACAATAAATGTAATTTTGATGCTCTTTAATGTGGCAAGACAGACTGTATCTGCCTCAGATCAGGTTGCAGCGCAGAGCACACATGAACTAAACATCTCTTTCTCTGTGCTAGTTATAGCAAGAAATAAATATGAATAAACATAAGATGATATGTTGAAAGATATAGAACAACTTACTGTATCATCATGTAAATGCTTAATCAGTGTTTCAACCGAAGACATCAATAAATCAGCTTGTAAACTTGTTACGTAAACATACGTTTATGTAAGCCATTTATTGTCTATTGTTTGTTTATCAGCTAAAATTAATAACCTTAGTGAGGAACATTTTATGCACATTATTACATGTAAAGTATATTGTTACTTGATTTCATGACATTTATTCAAACATACATTATGTAATGAATGGAATGGTTTATCACAACCTCTGTTTAGAAGTTTATATTAGTCAAAAAATGAATTGGAGTAGAAAAATCTTTATATCATTAAAAAGTTGATACAGAATTTATACCTTGTGTGCAATGTAAATGTTTACAATTCAGTTTTATTTAAGTGTTATTAAATAAACGTTCAGTTTCGGTGTTTCAGTAAAAAAATAAATTCTGTGACTTGTAGTAGTTGAATTATGGAAAATATTAAACTGTCTGGTTTTGTTTTTCTGGATTCCAGTCGCTCAGCAATGACGATCCACCCACCCCAAGCCACCTTGAGTATCCAGCGCCCTCCGCCATCACGGGACACGCCCACACGAATCACCCTGCCCTCCCACCCTGCCATTGCTGCTCAGAAAGCGCTTTCTCACTCTGTTGCACAGGTTGAAATCATTCTGCCTCATCCTTTTGGAAATATTAAAAAAGCAGGAAGTTATACCTCTCTTTTGCTCTGTCGTAGAAGCCCATTTTCAGCACTGTGACACCTGTTGCTGCTGCAACAGTGGCTCCAATTCAGGCCACCAATACTGCACCGTCACCCACTACAACAGGTGGGTGATAAATCTACTCTACACACCAGTGATTCAGAGACATCCATGCAAATTGCATAGCCTATTATATTTACATATGTATTACAGTACTAAAGACCTGCTGTGTTGTTTTAACACATTTTTAAAGGCTCCACCCCACACACTCAAATATCCAGTAGCAGTATTGTCACTATGACGGTGGCCTCCCACTCCTCTCATGCCACAGCAGTGACCACATCCACCATCCCTGTGGGTAAGTTACCTTTAGCTCATCTGCTCTGCAATTGTTTTTATTTCTAGTAACACAGACGTATATAGGTTTTATATTGTAGGTATTGTCTAATATTGTAAATATATCAAGTAATGCTAGAGATTCAATTCAATACAAGTTTATATGTATATCGCTTTTCACGATACAAATCATTGCAAAGCAGCTTTACAGAAAATTTTAAGTTTCTATATTATATTTAGGAGTTGGTTATTAGTGACTATGGCAGAAATATGAAATATGGCAGTAAAAATCAGAGATATGAGATTTTGTACTTAGTCAGATTTGTCAATCTTTGTGACACTCAGTGTAGTATGATGTAGAATACAAAATGATTAGCTTATTTAACTTTAAGACTTTATAGTAACAGTTTGAGCAGATTGTTTATTGATTTAAACTATGAAATCCTAATGGTGAAATGTGATCAATAATATTTCCTAAGGGTACAATCAGAGACTGTGTAAGGCAGAGACAGTCCAATCATACACAAATCACAAAGTAAAAGTAAAGTCGTGACATATTGTCAAGTATGGTGACCCATACTCGAAATTGGTGCTCTGCGTTTAACCCATCCAAGTGCACATACACAACAGTGAGTAGTGAACAAATGCGCACACACACACACACACACTGTGAACACACACCCGGAGCAGTGGGCAGCCATTTCTCCAGCGCACGGGGAGCAATTAGGGGTTCGGTGCCTTGCTCAAGGGCACCTCAGTTGTGGTATTGAGGGTGGAGAGAGAGCGCTGTACATTCACTCTCCCCACCTACAATTCCTGCCGGCCCGAGACTCGAACTCGCAACCTTTCGGTTATGAGTCCGACTCTCTAACCATTAGGCCACAACTTCCCCCTAACAGCCAATTGACTGTTCGTTTACTCTTGATTACACAAATCACCGTGCTAAAGTTTGCCGTCAGAATTAAAAGATTAATACTTTTATTCAGCAAGGAATAAACATTGTTATAAAAAACCTATTTCAAATCGACACTGTTCTTTTGAACTTTCTATTCATCCAAAAGTCCTGAAAAATCCCGTATTACGGTTTCCACAAAAATATACACTGCACAACTGTTTTCAACATTTATAATGGTTTCTTGGGCACCAAATCAGGATATTAGAAGGATCATGTGACACTGAAAACTGGGCATTACTCTTAAAAATATAAACTATAAAATATATATGAAAAAGTCCCTTTTTCAGATTACTGTATTTTTTAATAACAATTTTGTAAAGTTTCACACAGATTTATTGAAAAGATTTTAAACAATGTTTTTTCATATTTGTTTAATGAACCATAAACAATTATTGCACATGCAACCGGGGAACAGTCCTTAAAGGGATAGTTCACTCAAAAATGAAAATTTGATGTTTATCTGCTTACCCCCAGGGCATCCAAGATGTAGGTGACTTTGTTTCTTCAGTAGAACGCAAACGTAGGTTTTTAACTCAAACCATTGCAGTCTGTCAGTCATATAATGGCAGTCAATGGGACCCATGGCTTTGAGAGACAAAAAAAAAAAACATACACAGACAAAACCAAATTAAACCCTGCGGCTCATGATGATACATTGAGGTCTTAAGACACAAAACAATTGGTCTGTACAAGAAACTGAACAGTGTTTATATCATTTTTTTACCTCTGATCCACCTCAATGTCCAACTGTCCTGAGCGCGTTCACAACAGCCGGCGTGTGTACTCTGGCATAGTAGGAAGCGATCTGTTGCGCGTATACATCGCTTACACTCAAAGCCGTGGGTCCCATTGACTACCAATATGACTGACAGACCTCAACGGTTTGAGTTAAAAATCTTCGTTTGTGTTCTACTGAAGAAACAAAGTCACCTACATCTTGGATGCCCTGGGGGTAAGCAGATAAACATCAAATTTTCATTTTTGGGTGAACTATCCCTTTAAGACACTTATGCTTGGAGAAAACTGCACAATTTTCAAAGTTGTCGGATCACTGTTGTCATTTTATTCTTGGTTTGAAGTATATTATTAAATTGTTATTTACATAGATTTCATTCTTTCTGCATTCAAACAGATAGGAGCTGTACTTGCATGGCTGGAAATAGCTGCCTGGAGGCATAACGACTGTAATGGCAGACTGAACAGACTTGCTCTAAAATGACTTTAGTTGAATGCAGGAAACTTTTTGCCATGTATTCATTTAACAGTCTAACTAAACTGGGAATGCACTTTTACATAGTTGCAAAAGAGATGCTGTTTTTACAAGCAGATTTTCCAAGAAGATTTTGCTTGTAAAACAGTAAAAGCTTTAACTGATGGAATTAACTGTCGATTTTGCCACGTCTGTTTTAGCTAAAGTGGTCCCGCAGCCCATCACACACACATCACCACGTATCCAGTCCGAGTACACTGGAGAAAGGGGCAACCTCATCCCTATTTCTGGTCACCGCTCTTCTCCCAACCCCATCACCATGGAGAACCGCACTGACAACAGGTATAAATCCTGTCTGTTCAATATGTTGAAGAACATAAGCTCTTTTTCCACCTACTTTACATTTAAAATGTGTTTTTGCCAGCAAACTGCTATTTTCACATCAGGTATACGATACCCATATGTCTGTTTGCCCTGCTTTTAATGGGATGTTTTATGGCTCTCCAAAGACAATCTGTTCCAGTGCAGTTTCAGTACTTCCTGCCCGCCTACCCATCAGCACCGTACCCGCTGACCCACACATACACCCCCATAACCAGCTCTGTGTCATCCATACGCCCTTATCCAGGTACCATGGTGCTACATCAAATTAGATAAATGATTTCCTTCCACTGCAAACTAGATTGACATTGCTGGATACTAATAAATGTTGGTTTTAGATTAGTAACAGTTGTTTGTCATGTGGACACAGTAACTGCTCAGGCGCCCAGTGCAGCCATGCCCACTCAAGCCAGTGTAGGAGTCGCATCTGCAGTTCATCTGAACTCCATGCAGCTGATGACGGTGGACCGAATTACTCAGATCAACACTCAGAACATCCAACCGGCTGCCATGGCAGCGCAGGGCATCCAACCCACGCCCATCCCAGCCCAGGGCCTTCATACATCTGCCCAGATCACCACCCCGAGCATTCAGCCTACACCAGTCAACCAACAACAGCCCCCAACAGAGTCGAAAGCTTCAGGTGAGGCGCCTCAGATCAGCTGTAAATCTTAAGATCCACTGTCAGTTCTCCACATGTGTTCAAACCAAGCACTCAAGCATTGAAGTTACAAAAAAAATAGTAAAGATGAGTGTGTTTCTGTGTTGTTGTTTTTTTAGTGGTTCTGGCTGATGGTTCCACGCTAGTGGCTAACTCTATTAGCAATGCATTCAACAACAGTCAGCCTGTCACCACTGTGGCCCAGACACACAATCAGAGTGCCAACGCTGGAACCCCCTCACTTGTGACGTCTCCTCGACCCAGCATTTTGCGCAAGAAACCTGCCAATGAGGGGTGAGCATGAAAAACCCACTATTGACATGTTCTCCATAGTATTGTTCAAGTGTAAATCTCATTATGATATGTCCAAGTCATATTTTACCAGCACAAAAAAATATAAAACTGTCCTGCACCAATTTATATATTGACAAATATTTCATATGTGTGTAGATTAAATTTGCACAGTAGAAAACAAAAGGGAATATGGATTCCTGTTTCACCCCAAAATGACAAACAAAAACAAAATTATATTTTGGAAATTAAGAATATCAAAACTATTTTTAGGAGTACTACTTTCTATTTTCCTCCCAAGTGTGTCTTCTAATATAAAGTATAATATCTTTTAATTCAAGAAAACATTTTCATTACTGTAATGCAGTAATGAAAATCATCATCTCCAGAAAAAATAATTGAAAAATACATTGACTACCACCATGATTCTTCCATTACTACATACAAATTTAAACAAGTATTTTCTGAATATTTTTTTAACAAAGTCTGTTGCTAATTGCTAACTAGTTAGTTATCATCAAAACAGTGTCATATTGCAAAATATTTCACAAAATGTTGATACTAAAAGGTGTTAGGTTTTAGATGTTTCTTTACTTGAAATATAATTTCATTTTTTCCTTCTGAATTTATATAATTCAGAATGGTTTGTATAAAAATGATCAACAATTTTAAATATATGACCAACACTTTTCTTTTCATCAGAATCATGTTTATAGATTTGTATTTATTAATATTTTGAATTACCTTTTTTTTATTTTGTTCATTTTGTTCATTTTAAATTTAGTTTAAGTTTTAGTAATTGTGCTTTTGTCATTTATTAGTTTTTATTAGTTTGTATTATTTTCATTAGAGTTTAATAAATTTAGTACTTCAACAAACATTTACATTAGTTAGTTGCCTAATGATTGTGTTTTATTTTATTTCAGCTTTATTTGAAATACTGAAAACTATTTTTATAGTTTTTGGTTTAGTTGGTTAACAATTACAACACTGATGAAAATCTACCATAAATAGTTTCTATGGCATTCTAGTATGTTTTTAGTTTAGTAGTTCTTTTTGGGGGGGGGATATATATATATATATATATATATATATATATATATATATGTTCTCAAAATTGTCATTTAATCTGTCTCTGTTGATTTATTAAAGTGCTGCTGTTAGGAAGAACCTGATCCCAAGTCAGCTCAGTGACTCCACAACCCCCAGAATCGATGGACACATCAGAAGTGCATCAGGTTCACCTCGTCCTGCAGGGTATGAAGTATTCACATTGATTTTTATTGATTTTTGTAGTATTTCTTGGTCTTCAATCACCGCTCAGCATTGTAAACACTTAATCTCCAAACTCTTTGGCAGAGTGAAGCCTAAATCTGATATCCACATGAGTCTCGTTCCATCAGTAGCCGCAGCAATAGAGACTATTTCTAGCCAGGAAACTGAACAGCAACCTCTACATGTGGGACCACCTCCCTCCCAGCTGGCTTCTCAACCTCTCCCCTCCCTCCTGACATCAGCAGCGCCCCCCTCTCAACCCACTCCTGCTCTTTCAGCCATACCTGCTGCCATGGCAGTCACCCCGCCAATCCCCTCCATGGCCAATGTAGTGGCCCCGCCCACTCAGCCAGCTGCCAGCACTAATTCAGCATGTGCCATCAGCTCCACCCTCCCAGAGATGAATATTAAGCAGGAGGCGGAGCCTATGGATAGTAAAAAACCAGGTGGGATCTTCATGCAAACAAGATTTTACACTAATAGTCAATCTATATATCAGCCTGAACATGAATCCTCTTGTATTTGACATTGAGATTAATTCATTCAACCAATATTTTACATATTTAAAACATTGAAAAGATGATGTAGAATGATGTTATACTTCAGAGAAACGCATATCAGGAGGTAGAAGTGTCAGTCAGTTCACGGTTTAACTAATAAAGCGGTTTCTTTCCCTCAGTGGCATCAGGGCCAAACAGTGGTGCACAGATGTTGGCAGTCCCTGCTACAGACATCACCCCTGGAGCCTCACCCAGAAAGAAGCCCCGCAAGCAACAGCACGTCATCTCCACTGAGGAGAGCGAGATGATGGAGACCAACAGCACAGACGAGGAGAAGTTCCCACCCGAACCCCTCAGCCAACGTGCAGAGAAATGCAAGTCCCCTCCTAAAGAATACATTGGTAAGCTTCATTACTATGAAGCTGTTTCTTCAAGATTGTTAGAAGATCCAGAAAGGTCCTTGACCATGTGCCTTTATAATCTGAGAGTCTTCACTTTGTAGGACAATGGTGTTTTCATAATTTATTTTGTTTTATTAGAATAGGATTTTAAAACTATTAGATTTTTTTGTTTTACGGTATAATGTGGAATGTCAATCAAAAGTAGGTCAGTACACTTAAATCAAAATGCAATATGAAATAGTGTCTGAATATGTGAATATTAAGCCGCAAAAATACTATTCAAATATGAATCCTGCATGTTCTGTGTCTCTGTGTGAATGAATGGCGCAGATGTAGTTTCGTTTACACACATACCGAAGCATGCGTGACGCTCACAGTGTTTTCAGCCTCTGCCATCTCAATATATGATTACATAAACCCATGAACATAATCTCTAGAACTGCTCTAAGGGTCACTTTATGAGCATTTTACCATTTCTTTTGAGTACAACTATCGTCATATCATATACAAACAGAAACATAAGGGTCTTCACAGCAACCCATCAAAATCAAATTTGTTTAACTTGAAGAAACTGTGACAGATTAATTAATGTGATGATAGTACTATTACTACTAATAAAATTCTTAAGTTTATTTTTGAGGAATTTTTATCAGAAGAAAATATTTTAAATAAAATCAATTACTTAGAGATGCTTTTGATTTTTAAAATTTAATGAAACCGTTAAGATGGAATCCAGAAAATTAATGGAAAACACAGAATTTGGTAATAATAAAACTGAGTTTATGAAAAAAAAAAAAATTTCATAGGGCTTTAAATTTTTGTTAAACTTTTAATAAATTAAATGGTGTTAAATTATGTAAGTAAAATCATCACATTCAAATTAAATTAAAATCCAGTACAACAAACACTACAGTGATACTTACAAGTTTTTGATTATTGTCTCTCCTATGTCTGAAAAACTCTTGGAATATCTTAAGACTCCTTACTGCCTTCTACCTGTGAAAGTCAGCCAACCTTTGTTCTAAATAGTACATTATGAAATGGCAACAGTGACAGTGTCGTAACATAACAGAACAGAGGCCAAACTTAATAACATTGCTGGATTAAGATAAACCAACTTAGAGATAAAGATCAGAAACATCTTTGTAAGCTGTCCTGGAAATGACTAGCAACTACAGTTGCACTGATTGTTGCACCAATTGTGGGACTATCTGTACAACTTTGACCAACTTACTAAAACATTGTAGCCTCTAATGCCTATATGAAGTGTATCTGTTTCTTAATCTGTTTGCAGATGAAGAGGGAGTTCGGTATGTTCCTACCCGAGTTCGGCCTCCGATCACTCTACTGCGCCACTACCGCAACCCCTGGAAGGCGGCATACCACCATTTTCAGAGATACAGCGACATCCGTGTCAAGGGTCTGTCTAGGCTCATCACACAGTATCTTATTTGCACTTACAATTATATAGTCTATCATCATTCATTAATACCAGCTTGTGTTGTCCAATCAGAGGACAAGAAAGGCACCCTGCAGGATGTGGCCAATCAGAAAGGAGTGGTGTGCAGAGCCCAGGGCTGGAAAATTCACCTCTGTGCAGCTCAGCTCATGCAGCTGGTGAGACTTTCTCTTTAATTCATTACCAGACAGTGGTAATGTCAAGCTTATGTCAGAATAAGTATGTTTTTTGTCACCTGTCTGCAGACAAATCTGGAACGTGATGTTTACAGTCGTCTGACGACTCTCCAGGAAGGCCTCATCCCGAAGAAGAAGGCTGGAGCCAATGATGATCTTCACCGTATAAATGAGCTCATTCAGGTTAGAGCCACTGATCACTTTTACCCACACTTTCATACGGGTTATCATGAGGTTTTTTTATTTATTGGTTACAATCAATGTTTATATTTGATTACCTTTGCGTGCTCACTTAAATTAATTTTTAACACCCCAATAAATGATTTAATTAAATTCTTTAATAATGATTATTTAGTGTAATAACCCTGTTAAATGTAATCTTTAACAGATCTCAGAATAAATATACATTTTTCATACTATACATTATAATGTTGTGATGCCTGTATTTATTTTAATACCTGTGCATCTTTACTATAGTAGAAAAGTTTGGGGTCAATAAATGTTTTTGAAAGAAGTCTGTTATGCTCACCAAAGCTGCATTTATTTGATAAAAAAATACAGTAGAAATGGGAATATTGTGAAATATTATTACAATTTTAAAAAAAAATGTAATTAGTATGTAATTTATTCCTGTGATGCAATCATTACTCCAGTCTTCAGTGTCCCATGATCCTTCAGAAATAATTTGCTGTTCAAGAAACATTTCTTATTATTATCAATGCTGAAAACAGTTGCGCTGCTCATTATTTTTGTGGAAACTGATCAGTTTTATTCTGCATTCTTTGCAGTATGGAATGCTTTGCATTTATTTGAAATAGAAATCTTTTGCCACATTATAAATGATTTATTGTCACTTTTGATCATCTTGCCCTTGCTGAATACTGCCCATCTTACTGGCCCAAAAATTGTGAATGGTACACAATTGATGTTAATTGATCTTAATCGCGATACTGTTTCTCTGTATAGGGCAACATGCAGCGCTGCAAGCTGGTGATGGACCAGATCACAGAAGCCCGTGACTCCATGTTGAAGGTTCTGGATCACAAGGAGCGTGTGATGAAGCTACTCAACAAGAACAGCAGCACAAAGAAGCTCAATAAGCTGAAGCGTAAGGACAGAGCATGAGACAAACTGACCAGATATGGGACAGAGTTCAGCACGACCACAGACCCTCCTGCACCTCGACCCCTAGCATACAGGCACACTGCCCTGCCTCACCTTATCTCTACCAGAAGACAGTCCTGATCCGTCTGCCAGATGTCTTCATCTGGCACACCCTTCCTTTCTCAGAATCTATAGGAAACAGCAATGTTAAATTAGCCACAACATGCATCCTTAACTGTATCTTCACTGAAATATGAATGTCTAAATGTTTCATTTCAATCAAGATGTCTTAATTCAGTCACAAAGAGGTTACTTGTGAGTAGTTGTTGGATGTTTAAAATTCCATTTTATTCCAAGTTATACGTAATCATCCATGGATGAACCACAAATATCTGTGAAAGCAATGCTGTACATCTTCAAGTCTATAGATTATATTGACCACTTTTTCATTTGGGTGCCTTGAATGATGACTTGTATTGACAGTCTGTACTGTATCAAACACCAAATGGCAGTATTACACAATGGCTGTTCTTCATACTGAAAGGTTTCCATTTTGTATTGTAGCGTTCGAAACAATAAGAATTGAGAAGCCATAACAAAACCATCCTCTCTGTCCTAGGTGAACAAAGAATTGAAGTATTTTACCACGTGTATTGTGGGAAACGTTAAAGGTGCTTTGGTGAAATGGAGTATTGTGCCTTTCCATGTGCCTCATTGGATGGGTTTGGTGAAGGTTTAATGGAGTCTAAATGTCTGCGTCATTTTACGTTCTCACGTCACTGCCTGTTGATTTGTGAGGAATGTTTTATTTGTCATCAGTCTTGCAAGCACTGCTCCAGCTACGGCTTTCTGGATTGGCTCTTTATTTGGGGGGGATTTCATTCAAGCATTAAAGGTGTGAAAATCATGTTCAGATATGACATGTTAATCACAATTTAGAGGGGAGATTTAATTGTGTGTTGTGTATCTAAGTTAAGCCTAAGTGTGTAAAAAAAAAAAAAAAAAGCCCTCTTCCATTTTTGTTTCTTCATAAATGAACAATATTATGTTTATTTTTCCAGTTAAGTTGCTTGAAGCAGTGTAATTTGTGGCAAAGATAAAGCCTTGTATACTGTTTGATCACTCAGTTTCATTTTGAATGACATTTCATGTTGCACTCCGCTGCTGAAGTAAAGACACTTTGTACATGAATCTGTGGATGAAGTCTAATTTAATACAAATGTTGATATTGGTGTATTCCCTCTGATAAAAGCAACAAAATCATTGCTTACTACTGTATTTACACTACCATTTTTTTATAATAATAATAATAATAGTTTTATTCAAGAAGGACACATTAAATTGATATCAGTTTCCACAAAATTATTAAGCAGGCTAACTGTTTTCAACATTGATAAAGTTAAGTTATTTTCACATCGAATCAGCATACTTAACATATTAATTGTTGGCGCTGATAGCCTTGTGGGCAGCATGCCAACATACAGCGCTGGTGCGCTACAGGCGTCAAAAGTATGAATCCTGCCTTGAGGACATTTCCTGACCTATAAAAACATTCTGTGAGTTTTAGAATTCAAAACTTTCTTGTTAGTAAAAACAGCTAAATATTCAATCCAGTCTGCTAAAATGACAGTTTGTGGAATGTACCACTCTATGATGTAATAGTGTGGCTAAACTCCGCCTCTGCAGAGGAAGATCAACGCCTGCTTCTACATCGCTGCCTGTTTGGCCCCGCCCACCGATTCGCACATAAGAGGGTCGAACGCAGGATTGTGCAGAAATCAAACGATAAAGATGGCTCCGAACACAAGATGTTGTACAGTGCCAAGTGGCAGAAAAACAGCTTTCGCACTACCTTTTTTCTGATCCCAATAGGCTATTATAGGAAAGAGTTGATGAACTTTATTTTAAATGAAGTTCCAGACTGCGTCAGTAGAACTTGATCCTTTGTTCACTTAATTTCACTGCGGATTCATTTACAAACAAGGCACAATTCAAACTGTATATGTTTTTAAACCTAAATCACAGCAGTGTCCATCTGTGAGGGATCTACGCTGTCTGTCAAACATTCACAACATGCCAATCATAGCAGTGGGTGTTTACATCCGTGTCTACAATCCGCCACACCTATTCAAACAGAGCTTTCTGAATCTGATGAGGGGGGTGACCCCCTTTATCATACATAACATAGAGAACTTATTTGAAATTATTGTGTCATGATATTACTGTTTATACTGTATTTTATCAAATAAATGCAGGCTTTGTGAGCATAAGAGACTCTTATAAACATTAAAGAAACTTTTAATGACAGTAGCTGGCTTGAGCAATAAAGTTTCATGTGGTTACTTTGTAAATCATTTTGATTAGTTTATGATTTACTGAATGACCAAAACATTAAAAGACGTAAGGGGAAATAAAAACCACAAAATTGCAAAACATTATTGGCATTTAAAATTACTTCCTTTCTATTTTAATATATTTTTATGTGATGACAAAGCTGACTTTTCAGTAGCCGTTACTTCAGTCTGATTTGCTGCCCAAGAAACATGTTTTCCTATTACCAGTGTTAAAAACGGTCATGCTGGCTAATATTTTTGTCGAAACCGTGATACATTTTTCGTCACTTTTGATCAATTGAATGCATTCTTGCAAGTCATTTCTTTTAAAAAAACTAACCCCAAACCTTTCACTGATAGTCTATGTAGTTTAATTCCTTGAAACAAGTGGGTCTTTAAATTGAGTATGTTTTCCTGAAAAGCTTAAAATAAGGTGCTGTTTATTGTGTTTTCCCTATGTGACAATCCAGACACGTTTTATTAAGGCCTACATCATGAAGCCACTGTCCAAATGCCTTAGGGGCTGGACTAGAATGTGTTTAGATAAGTAATGGTTATCAGTTTATAGGGTGTGACTAACATTTGGAGTTTCTAAGCACTTAAATAATTGATCCCTCTTTTCTTGAGTCATTTATGGTTATAGAGTTATCCAGCTGGTTTGGTTTCCCTCTTATCACCATGGAGACTAATAACACAGAACGTAACACTTTACATACTTATTCCTCAAACATAATCATTAATTATGCTTATCTAAGTGGCAGCTGCTGTACTGAAGCTTTTTTTTTTTCTTGATCCCTTTATGTCTTTAAGGGCTATAATAAGTCGGAATATACCATCAACCTCCAGGAAATAAGGATGTATTGGTGTTGACCTTAACTGTGTACTTTGAAACCTGCTGACTGCTTCTGTATATTTTCATAATCAGTGCATGCAACATCATGGTCTTATAAAACAACTGCTTATATATGACGCCCAAGCAATTCCAGTATCTGTGCAGTGAGACTATGTAAATGAATGTATTCTCTAGAATCTCACAGTTTTACTGCTTAACAGCCGCTCTGACTCAAATAATAAAGTTGTCCTCTGGTACCATCTTCCTCTTGCGTGAAAAGTCCAAAAGGCACATGCCGTGCGTAGTTAATGGATAGGAGATTTTTTTTGTGTGATAAGATTCACATCTCAGATTTCACGTGTAAATGTATCAAGCCACTAAAAGCTTGTGATTTTCAAGTCATTGTCTAATTTAGGATTCGTTTCTGACTTTGTTGCAATTCAGCTCATTGGAACCTCAAAAAGTCGAGCTTTCGGACTGCTAATGACGTCTCTTCAGTGGTTGATGGTGATAATCAGTCCATGATGGAGCAAAGTCTAGGGGCCATAAAGAAATGAAAACTAGAGACACTTCCTTGTTGCTGTCACACAAGCGAATGGAAAAATTACGTTTGGACACAAATGTTTTTTTATTTCCTTTTCGGAATCAGTCAGCGAGGGTTGTCCACAGTTAATGAAAAGATTCATACAAGGCATAGTTTTCAGCTATACACACTTCAATGAGGGTTATATTTCCAACTTGTTAATATATTTACTTATCTTTTGGGAATTTTAATTTCAGTTAGATGCCTGTGGGACAAAAGGGATTGTTCAAATGGTGATGTTAAAAAAGGTGTGTATTCATTTATTTAATTGACTTTCTTGCCCTAAGAAATATGTTTTTGTTGTGAAATTGTGATATTTTGAGTTGGTTGTGAGTAGTGCTTGGTTTTCAAATGTAGTTAATGTGAATCTGAATCTAGGGGGATCACTTCTGGATTGACTCCAGTATTGGCGTCCCCATTGGAGGTTATGTGAAGGTCTCAGCCAGTGGACAGTGCTGCCTGATTGATGATGAAGGGAAGGTAAAAAACATGCCTCGGTGATGACTTGTACAGTAGGAGAGACCGGCGCTAACTGTCACAAGGGCTTTTATTTGGTTTCGAGCCTAAGATCCAGAATTTTGAGAATTCTGTCCTTCAGGCTAAAATTTCTCTATAATCAAATATTTTGTTATTGTCAGTACAAGGGTATTTTTCATAAAATCCAATTGGAGCAAAAGTGTCACTTGTGATTTTAAATGTTACAAATTTTATAAATTCAGTTAATCAGTGAAAACTTTTAAATCCAAGTTAAACACATTTTTTCACTCTGTCATCTTGAGTAGTGGAGATATTTGATAAACATTTGTTAGTCTATGTAGTTTTGCCATTTACTATTTTTTACTAATTGGTTATTTAATTTAATTGTGATGCTAAATGTGCTATACAAATAAATATTAATAAATAATTATCAATGTGTTAATAATGTTTACATAATGTAATAATAATATTAAATATTAATAATAATGTTGTTTTTTAACAGAAAAACCTGTAGGCCATTTATAATGGCGATGTTGGCAACACCCTTTTTGTCAACCCTTTAAGATATGTGTCTATAAAGAAAATGACTTAATTAAATATACCCTTACAAATATTCAGCTAGCCCTGCTCTCCCCTAATAATCTACTGTAATGGAATATTACATAACAACACATTCTAAATTATTCTAGTATTCTAACTCATCTACATTTGTGTAGTCGGATGAATCTCATGTATTGTGCTGGTTTCCCAGGAGCACTATATCCCAGAGGGGGAGAAGGCCAGTCTGAAGCCTATGCACCCCACCTCAGTGGAGGGTGTGGATGACATGATCCGACTGGGGGACCTCAGCGAAGCCGGTTTACTCAGAAACCTGCTGGTGCGCCACAAACAGGGCAGTATATATGTGAGTTTATTCAGCTTACTATATAAAATGAATTGGTTTGTGGATTTTTAGTCAGCCTCTGTAGTCATCAAATTAAATATAGGCCTAATGCTTTTCCTAATTAGTATTATGAAAAATTCCAATAGAGCTAATGAGACGTTTCATGTAACTTTCCTTTAAAATACTGATAAATGTACAGTTTTTGGAAGTAAAAAAGAACAAATCATCTTATAATTTACAGTGAACAACTGTATTCTCTGCATGACAGCTCACATTTACAATATTAAGTTTTTGTTAAAGGGGTCCTATTAAGATTGTTTTGGGGGTGTACTAGAACATGCTCTCATGCTTGGTGGTTCGAAAATCGCATTATTTTTCACATAATTTACATTATTACAATACCGTTCTC
>JAFVLL020040449.1:0-29676 GCA_021397915.2 Tor tambroides
GATGCTGCCTTCAATTTTAGCCAAAAAAGGCATCTTTAAAGATAGCATACTTTTATTACCTGCTGACAACCTTTCCTTTATGATTCAATTTGATTGCAGTAAAAAGGGTAACAGATTTGATTACAAATACAAAAAAAACAACAACAAAAAACATGATTCTCAATGCATCAAATTCTCTCTTTTACATGCAAAGGGGAATATTTAATTTAATATTTAATTAAAAAATATTTAATAAAATTACCCATTTTAATTCATACAAATAGGCCGCATTCACAGATGAGTCTTGATATATCAAATCTTGAGGTCTGTTTACAATCCTTTAAGGCATAACTGGCTGTTTAATTATGCATCCTAAAAGGTTTGAGTATTGCTGGACTTTTTACCAAATTTTATTTATTTTTATAGGGTTAGAGTTCATTTTTCTTTTTGCATATGTTAGGGTTAAGCTTCTCTCTGAGAGAGATTTCTCACAGTATTTGCAGGTCTGTAGACAAGTGTATGTATATTTCTTCTGTTTCTGGTTGTGTCATCAATGCTAGGGCCAAAAGATGCCAACCGAGGTTGCTGGGCTGCTCAAAACCGTCTGCTGAGAAGTGGCTTAGTCACTGATGGGTTCAGTTCAATCTTTTTTCTTTAATAGTTTTGTGAGATTACATATTTCTTAGGACAGTGTAATGGAAATGCAGAAATGATAATAGGCATAGTACAATGTACATGGAAAAAGCATCAGAGATATGACAACTCTCCAGTAAAGTTGTGACATTTCACTTTTGTGATGACAGGAATCAATCAAAATTGCTTTCAAATTAGCAGACTCTGACCTCTGAGACAATCCAACTCAAATAACATTACAGTATTGCACTGTTATTTAACCAAATGCTGTACGTGCAGCACCAAGATGAGATGATACATTGCGATTGGAACTGCGATAAAAATGATTACAATAATACTAAATTATATGGTGGTTAACATAAAGAAGGGAAACTGTTTGTTGATAAATCTTACTTATAATTCAGTGGAATTGTCCAGCTGCTATTGATTATGTGCATTCAGCAGTGATAAACACATTCCAGTGATAGACACATCGCTGACAAAAGTATTTTAGTATTCACAACACGTTTAAAGCAGACAAGCTGGGACATTTGCATTCTGATTCCAAATGCAAGCAATAAATCAAAGGATTTGGCAACATTAAATTTAGTAAAATAGACTATTAGACTATTCCATTTTTTATTTTATTTTTTTAAGTTACAAGAAAAAACAAAACAATACATGAGGATGAAATATACTGGGCAACTGCAAATGAATCCAAATATCCAATCTCCCACCTTTGGCTTAAACAGAGGAGCAACTTTAACTTTCTTGGAAGCACTGTTGCTGACACACTAAATACGTGCAAGATAACTTCTGTAATCAATCTTGTTGAAATCCAACAGAGCAAATAACTTTAAAATAGGGTTTGGACAAAGTCCTTTTTCAATGAGTAGAATGGTTGCCTGTGACAGGTACTAACCCTACCTTCTTGAGACACCACAGGTGAACACAACATTAGGAAAGACAAGAATTACAAAGTTGGAATGATCAGCTATTATTGATTATTCTATTACAATATCTAATCATATAATGGTGCAGTTATCATAATCAAGTCTGTGTGTAGTAACGTCATGACTTGGCACTCAAATGGAAAATCAACACAGCATGACACTTTTCCTGTTGGAAATGTGCTGGACAGTTTAGTTTGTGGTGGATTTAAGCCTAATTTATGATTCTCATCTGTAGGTTGCTGAAATATTGGTGGATTACCAAAATAAGTCATAGTGATTATGCATCACTCCCCATCATCTCCCAGCAGCCAAAAACTTTGCCAAACATACATAAAACTGGCTCTGGTTTGGCAAACACAGCAACATAATTGATAACACTTCCAAAAACTATATAAATCTCTGTAGGTCCATAAAAGCACAGGGGGACTCCCTAAACATTTTAGTGCCATGCAAATTGGAATACGGGGTCGAAGACGTTAAGATGTCCGCATCACAAGAAATTTGCAAAAGTGATTTTTTGTCCATAGAAAGCACATTAAATGTAAGTAAAGTGTCTAATTTTAAGGTTTCAAATAAGTTTTTGGAGAAGAAAATGTCAAAATTTGGTTAAAATAATGTTATATTGTCGTTCATTGTAACACAATATTTAGGTAAAAATTCAAACAACATGCTTATTCTGACTTGTACATATTAAAACATAAGAGAATAAGGGAGCATATTGAATTTTATCGTGTTTAAAATGAGTGAAAAATTCTTACTGACAAATAGGCAAAACCTAGGATAGTGGCAAATTTTAAAAATGTAAAATTACAACTAATTAGTATCTGGGGTGAAAGTAATTAGTCTTTTAATATGTCATAAATTGATTTTTGTTGTAAATATGCCTGACAAGACTGTTACACTGAATGACATTTTAGTGGGTGTCTTCTGTAAATCAGGGAAAAATGTATGATTTTTATTTTTTACTCAGAAAAACAAAAACAAATTGCAATTAAATTAAACAGAAAACTTTTAATTTTTTTGGGAAAAACAACAACAATTTAAAGCAGTATTACACTTATTGTTTTTATGCTTAAACCCTTTTTCGTCTTTGACCCTTACACAAAAGGACTTATACCAATAATCACACACTATAAACCTTTAAAAGTCGTTCAGAACACAACAATACGTCAACTCTGACTGCCCAAAATCTGCAGACTGGCTCTGACTTTTGGAAACTAGTGTCGAATCATTCACACTGCAAACTGGGGCAAAAAACGTGCACAGAAATCGTCTTGTATATTCAGCCGATACAAGAAAATAATCTCAAGGGACAATCTAAAAGACTAAGAAAATCTATATCAAAATATATATATATATATATATATATATATATAGTCAAACCAAAATTTATTCAGACACCTTCAACATTTTTCACATTATCACAGTTTATTCGCTATAGTTTAGAAAATAGTAATAAAATATGACAAGAACTCAAGAGTTAAACTGTGTCAGAACAAATTCATCTTGATCATGTCAGATAACTTTGATAGAAAGGTATGTAACAAAACATGGTCAGGTCAAAGTGTCAAAGCAAATTTTTGGACCCAAATGTTTAGCAATTTCACTGGTAGTAAAGAATAGTGAAGAATTTGGTAGTGCTAGAATTTTTGGGTATAATATGTCACAGTTTACTTTATTTTGCTATCCTCACTTACATAAATGATTTGGTTTGACTGTATATTAAAAGAAAAATCTTATACTAATCTTCTTGTTTATCAGTCTGTTATATCTTGAATTATGTGGGCATTTTTATTAATTTTAGTAGCACTTTTGCCAAACCCCTGTTAATTTCTAACCCTGCTTCTAATAATTGAATTTAACAGGCAGCAAAAAAACAAAACAAAACAACAGCAGCTAATGTTAACCTATTTCATCTCATAAACATAAACAAAACACAATGTTCTAAATTTCTGAAGTGCGAGCGCACATCTTTTTCACACTTGCTCTGTTGACTGAAGGCATGAAAAGCAGCCAGAGTGCGAATCGTAGTGTAGTGCAGATGCTTTTTGGGATTTGTAGTTTTTATTCCGATTTTATTATACAACTACACATGAGATTGAGTCAATCGTACCAAATTTTCAGTTGTGAACATTTTTTTTCTGAGACATAAAATGAATAAGTCATAAAACAGGAGATATAAAAAATACATATTTTTTATATTACTGTGGATGATGATTTTGTAATGTGTAAGGAACGTTTAGGGTCGTGTTAATTGTTTAAATTTGTGTAATTTTATTTTTGTGTACTTAATGTGTGATGTTCCTTTTAAGTATTAATGTGGATGTATTCATGTCACCAGTGTCAAAGACAAATTTCCGCTCTGTGACAAGCAGAATGGACAATGAAGTTAAAATAAACTTTTTCCACTCCATGTACCTCTGTAGTTTTGACAAGACAGTTACTTGCTGCATTTTGGCTTTGCAGGGCAGTTATGAGTGACGTAAACATTTACAATGACCAAAATACTATCAGCGCCCCTTGTGGCAATGCTGAAAATTCAATGCATACTTGTGGCAATCCGTAAATTGTAACACATTTAAAAAATGAATTTCCTGTCCAGTGGAGTAAAAGCATTCAAAAGCTTTTAGAGTTAAAATGTCAACCGTCGATTAGCTAGCAGTACATTCCATTTATCCAGCCCTAAATGAATTCGAATCATCACCATGCTGCACCACAACATTATATGTTACGCCACAAACAATCACACTGAATGGAACAAACACTGCCTGCACAAAGCGTAATAAAACTTGATGATTCTTTTATTTATTATCGTGGGTACCACTGTAAGGACAAACAAAGAAGCCTAACCCAACAACGCACGATGAATGCCAATGAAAAGGCCAACTATATCAATATCCACCTCCTTTCAGCTGAATTCATGCATGCTTAAAAGAAGCCTTCAGCTGTGGCATCCATTACAGTAACTTGACTGCAGGACTTGTTTGTGCAACAGACAACCAGAAAAAAATGAGTCAGAAAAATTATGAGAGGAAAAACTGCTTGAGCAGTTCTTACTGAGAGCATGAATATAAACATAACGATATTTTATACTGTCTGAAAATGGTCCACTTGAAAAACTCAAAAGTGTATTTTTACATGCTTTAAAACATTTTGGTAAAATATCTTATTATTCATAATTATTGAAATTAATCACTTTTATATTTTCATAAATAGTATTCCCTCAATACCACGACTGAGGTGCCCTTGAGCAAGGCACCGAACCCCTAATTGCTCCCCGGGCGCTGGAGCAATGGCTGCCCACTGCTCCGGGTGTGTGTTCACGGTGTGTGTGTGTGCATTTGTTCACTACTCACTGTTGTGTGTGTGCACTTGGATGGGTTAAACCAGGGGTGCCCAATAGGTCGATCGCGAAGGCAATGCTGGTAGATCGGGCTTATGGTCAGTGGTTCTCAACCGGTGGGCGCGAGATAACTTAAAACTAAAATATAATATTCACTAATGTTATGACTATGTTAAATAATGTAAAAATATATAGCCTATAAATAAATAACAGAACCACCTCTCTACGTATTCTGTGATATTCTGTGTTTCGGAGCAGCAAACAGTAAGTTTCTCATCGCGCTGTGTGAAATACAGATCGGCGGCTCAAAACCGCTGTATGAGCATATGATACGCAAACTACAGCTCTCGGCTGGATAAAAGAAGCCAGTGTCACACTAGTGCCTAAAGTTTTGATGGACGACGATTGTAATCAAGGTAAAGATGATTAGAGTGACAGACAGGATCGTGCATTAGGCGCTCGTTGTGTCCGTTATTTGATGCGCAAACGAACCGTGTATGTGCGCTCTCGGCGCACTGATCACTATAACATCATATTTCTGCTTGAATACAGCTCAGTATATTCACGTAGTTGAATACAGCGAGCGTTTTATAATGGATGCTCGCGTGTTTTGGAGAAGTTTGTGAGGATCAGTGGTGTTCATGTAAATATGGGCATCAAACGCTCCAAAAAGATTGTTCTGATGGCGTCAAGCTGCCGACTTCAGAATATACATACTTTTAAGTTGTATAGAATAACTGCAGTGACATTTTTGCGAAGTATTTTTGCAAAAAATAACATGGAATGTTTAAATCCATCTTGAATTTGCTCTGTTTAAAAAAATTATATGAAAATACAAAGGTTTTAGTGAATAGAAAAGTTTGAGCTTGCAGTATTGATTTGGAGAGGAGGGAGTCTTGAAGTAAAAAAAGGTTGAGAACCACTGCTTTAGGTAAATGCAGGCACAGTTCCATGGGGGTACTAAGAATTGAACATTATTTATTTATTTTTTTTTTTATTAAAAATTAATGCAATATAAAGATACATTCCAAGAAGCTTTTTTATTTAGGCCTATTTATTTTATATGCATTTTATTATTTATTTATTTTTCACTTGGTAGATCTCGGTGAGTTTCTCATTTGAAAAGTAGATCCCTACACAAAAAAGTGTGGGCACACCTGGGTTAAACGCAGAGCACCAGTTTCGAGTATGGGTCACCATACTTGACAATACGTCACGACTTTCACTTTCTACTTGCATTAAACCATTTAAATATACACTGTCCGGTTGATAGTTTCTCTGAAAAAAAAGACACTCTTTAGGAGCAAATACATTAAGAATACATTTGCATTTTTGTAGCTATACCACAAACCTCTAATCTTCAAAATTCATACAAATATTGACTTTTATGCTTTCACATCCTTAGTAGAGTATAATATCCTTCCAGTACTGGTGAAAGGTTGATATGAAATAGAAATGCTCCACTGAATGGGGCAAACTGACAATACGAATTAAAAACAGTAAGTGCTACATTTATAATGTTCATTGATACCATGGATTTAGGAAACACATTCCAGGTAAAAGACCAGGTAAAATGACATTTGTGTGTTCGGTTTTCAGCAACTACTGCAGTTTTACCTTTAAACTCAAGTGTACACAGTCAAGTCATTATTTTATGGGAACGTCACAGCAAAGATTTTGAGATTTCCTTTCGGAGACCTTTGTTACAGTTTTTGCAACTTGTTATGAAGGACATGAAAGGTCTCAAATAATTCACCAATTAGCCATGTTAATGGGCATGTTAATATTAAGACTTTAAGCTGTTTTTGGTCTTTGGATGATAACACTACCAGCAGATAAATAGTTATTTATTTAGGACTAATTTTGAGACAGTGTAAGTAAATAAATGAATAAATGCTGACCATTTTGAGATTATCACTTTGACCAATAATTGTGCCTATTTTGCAAAGTAAAGCATTCTAGTCAAATCAACAGCCTTGCTGGTGGATAATGTCTGTGTAAATATTGTTAAAAAAGATTGATTTGCATAATGAAACTGCATAATTTCCAAGTATACATAAGCAAATGAAAACTGAAATAATGAAAAAATGCAATGAATCATTGTTAACTATTTTCTTCTTCCCACTATAACCTGCAACTTACATGTTATATATAAATAAATAGTTTCTTTATTGTTTAAAAAACTGTGCCAAGGAATAAAGCACATAGCCATGCACTAACTTTTTGGAAGCTTTTTGTGAAAAGACATGTAGTGTTTCATTAGGCTGACCAAGAAGTAAAATACAATTCTCACAATAATAAAAAAAAGTTTAGTTTTAAAATCAAGACTAATATTGATGTTTTTTTCTCATCAATTTGCACTACAAAGTTCTGCCATCACTTGCAAAACAAATCAGTTTAAGGACTGAGCTGAAACTCATTTTTCAGGCAAAGAGCACCTAGCGTGATGGAGAAAAACAAGGCCCACAGGTACTACTAAGGTCATTTGAGCCTCATAATGTTAGGGATGACAGCTAAATCGTCAAATCTGATATAATCAACGTCTGCGCTCTGACGTTAAGATTGAGCGATACCGTTATCCATTCCCCATACGAATTCATAACGGTGACTTTAGCTAAGCTAATAGGCTAATTAGCTAGCATGTATAACGGGCCTGTAACCGGTTAACTGTTTACCATTTAAACAACACAATCTTCAACATTATACACAAAGACACAAATAAAACATATGTGACTGTACATAAGATAAGGAGAAAAGCTGTCAGAGACCGTTCAATCTCATGTGCTGCTGACTAGTTAGATGTTTTAGAGAAATAGCAATGTTGACAAGAAGAATGAACAGGTAAGTAGAATATATCTGAAAACGTAGTGAGCCGTCTACCTAGTCAACATTTTGAAAGCACTACAGGCAAGGAGAACGCGCCTATTATGCCCTAAATTGCTGCACGCTCCTGTCGAACCCAAACATGCTGCCTAGGTAGGCAGCTCACTGTGGTTTGAAACACAGCCTAGAAAAAAAAACACGCGTGCAGAACAGCGTGGAATGATGTAAATTTAATAGAAGAACACACATGATCGGGAAGGGGTCATAAATAGGTTGAAAATAGTGAAATAAAAGATATCATAATGTTATTTTAATCGTGTGGTGCTCGTGATCAGCTGAGGGTGTGTGACGTCACGGGATCCGCACCTTGATAAGTAACGGGCCTCTGCATCGACACACAAGCTCTTTAGAAAGCAAAAGCCCGGGCATACTCACGCTTTATCCACCAACTCCCTGACTTTCCACATATTCAACATCTCGGCGCTTTAGCAGGGGCTCTCCGCCTCAATATCGTGTCGTCCGGTCCGCACTAAAACACAGGTGGACTCGGATATCTGTTACCGATAATAACAGAATCCCTCAGCCCCTTCCGCCTCTCCAGCGCTAATCGACACACAGCACAGCGGATCGGCCAGTTACTACGGTGACGCGTTTTGTGCGTCAAGAGGGAGCGGACGCGGGCGTGACGTCGTGTACGGGTTTCATGGGAAATGTAGTTTCTCGATAAACGTAACCAGCCAAGTGCAACCCCATGCGCACAATTCATGAATTATTTAAGCACAACAGACGAATTCTTTATTTCTTCAAACAAATATATGTTACTCTGAGCCATAACAAACTAACCAGATTAGTGGCTACAATTTATTTTGCTAATCCAGTTCTGTACCTAAAAAAAAAAAAGGTGTTTTTTTTTTTTTTTTTTTTTAAAAAGTTTTTTTTTTCTTTCAAATTTTCTGTCACTTATCAGCCTTTGAATTAGAAACTTAGACTGAGCTATATAGTTATTTACTATACGTTTATGATTGCCAAATAAATACGCTGTATTGCTCTCAATTCAGACGAATTAAATGGCTAAGTCATTGATTCATCATGCCAGTTTGCCAATATAATACTGACAAACTGAACCAGTGTAAAGGTTGCATCAAAAAAGAAAAGAAGATTAATATGAACATGATTTGTAATACACTGTATCCCACATAAAAAAATACATATTATGATCGCAAACTATCACCATTTCGTAACCTTAACATGATTTGCCTCAGCAAGCTTTGCCATTACACTTATACTCATTATACCATACTGCTGCCCATTTAATGTGGTATGATACAGCCTTATCATGCTGCATGGTATTGAATTTGAATAACAATATTCGTGTGCCACGGTATTTGCATGGTGCTGCTTGGTAATGCAAAGTATACCATGGGACTACCATGGGACATGTTTAAAACACTATGGTAGTGAAATACAGATGCATCTCAATAAATTAGAATGTCATGAAAAAGTTCATTTTTTCTTGTAAGTTATTTCAAAAAGTGAAACTTTCATATATTTTAGATTCATTGCATTTAAAGTAAAACATTTCAAAAGTTTTTTTTGTTTTCATTTTGATGATTAGAGCTTACAGCTCATGAAATTCAAAAATCCAATATCTCAAAATATTAGAATATTTACATTTGAGTTTCATTAAATAACCATCCCTACAGTATAAATTCCGGGTATCTCTTGTTTTTTGAAACCACAATAATGAAGGAAGACTGCTGACTTGGCAGTGGTCCAGAAGACAATCATTGACACCCCCCACAAAGAGGGTAAGTCACAGAAGGTCATTACTGAAAGGGGTGGCTGTTCACAGAGTGCTGTATCAAAGCATATTAAATGCAAAGTTGACTGTAAGGAAGAAATTGGGTAGGGAAAGGTGCACAAGCAACAGGGATGACCACAAGCTTGAGAATACTGTCAAGCAAAGCCGATTCATACACTTGGGAGAGCTTCACAGGGAGTGGACTGAAGCTGGAGTCAGTGAATCAAGAGTCACCACGCTCAGACGTCTTCAGGAAAAGGGCTACCAAGCCACTTCTGAAACAGAAACACCGTCAGAAGCATCTTACCTGGGTTAAGGAGAAAAAAACTGGACTGTTGCTCAGTGGTCCAAAGTCCTCTTTTCAGATAAAAGTAAATTTTGCATTTCATTTGGAAATCAAGGTCAGAGGGAGTGGAGAGGCACAGAATCCATGTTGCCGTAGGGTCCAGGTGTGAAGTTTCCACAGTCAGTGATGATTTGGGCTGCCAAGTCATCTGCGTTAGCATCCACCAGTTTTCTGAAGTTCAGAACAATGTTCTAGCCATCTACCAGGACATTTTAGAGCACTTCATGTCATTCCATGGACAAGCTTTATGGAGATTAGTGATTTCATTTCTCCAGACTGCTAAATCGCCAGCCAGACCATAAAGGTACCAAAGCTGGTTCAATGACCATGGTGTTACTGTGCTTGATTGGCCAGCAAACTCACCTGACCTGAACCCCCATAGAGAATCATGAAGGTGGGGTTGTCAAGAGGAAGATGAGCAGGCACGTGCAGAGGGGGGGGTGGTGAAGTTGACACCTGCCCCTTTCCTGATGCCCAAAGTGTCTTTACAGTACTATTTATTTATTTATTGTAATTAAACGCCTTTTGTGAAGGCCTGCCCAATCTAACTATTAGTAAACGATTAATAATATAATATACAAATTAAATTATCCACATGATGACCTTCACCTGATGATCTCATCCGGGACACCCTCGTCGTCACAGGGTGTCGCCTGAGTTGCCTTCAGAATGCCTGCTGGAAAAGGGAGATTCAGCTTATAAAAGCTTGTAAACATATATTATTGAATTATTATTATTTTACGATCCAGTGTGGAAGATGTTTATGTTGCTGTGTGTAGCCTGTCAAGGGTTGCTGCAGCAAGGGGCTACAATATTTTTGTAAAGTGTTTTCCTAATTATATGGTTTTATGATTGGTTTATAAAGCACATGAACACGCTTTTTCCCATTTTTATCACAGAATAATTCGTAGTATTTATAGTTTCTATACTAAATGATATGTCAACTGGGTCACCGTATTTTTGTAGTTTATTTATTTATTAATCATCCAGAATTGAAAACAATAATAAAACCAGATATTTTCGCAATCGTGGTGTTTACTGTTCACGCTTCATCAGTAAATAACGTTTGCTTTTTATTCAGCTCCAGCTATAGCGATACACAAGTTTCTGTTAAAGCGAGTCGGTTTCAAGTGTGAATGAAACATGCACTGCACGAGTGTACATTCTGATATTCACATCTCTCATTTTTGGATACCTAATATAAACGTCAGGTCATCGCCTTCTTTAATTAAAATCTAGATTTAAATCTAGAAACCTCATGTGCAGCACCTGCTCAAGCTTGCTTGAATACAAAGGGGGAGAATCATACATTTTATTAATATTAAATAAAAATGCAGCTAACGAGTTCTACAATAAAATAAAACAAAGGTGCTTGTTCTCTTTCGTTTGCTGCTATGAATTGGGAAAGCTTAAAGCGCCGAGGTGTCTTGTCTTTTTATGTTATCGGACTAAAAAACTAATACTTGAACTATTATTATTACAAATAATAGTTTAAAAAGTAGAATGCCTTAAAAAACAATTATCACAACACTGGTAAAACAGGCTTATACTGATTTTCTCGTCCTCCAATTATACTTATCAACTTGTTTTTATAATCATTATCATTTAAAAAATGAATAAATTCAAAAAAACAGAATTAGAATAGAATTCCTATTTAAATAAGACAGGAATATTTTTTACAATAACAACAACAGTAGTGTTTATAACAGCAAAATCAACATAATTCTGTAAACTCAATAACAACAACAATAATAAAATAAATAGAATATCATTCCAGTAATGAGGTGCAAAAAAGGCTCCTTAATCATACAAAACTGTACCATTCTTTCAGTCCAGTGTTTCTTTTTGGGAATTTTCATGGCATTTGCTGCTGTATCAATACATAAGCATCCATTTCGATCCACATATCAAAAAGGAGCACAGCCCAAGGAAACAGGTTCCATGTGCCCTTTATACTATGATAATTGCTCTCCAAAGGTCTCAAGTATCGTGTCCTGAAGATGAGAGACACCAGACCCAACAATGCAGATGACCTGAAGGTCGCTATCAAAGCAACCTGGGCTTCCATTACACCTGAGCAGTGCCACAAACTGATCCCCTCCATGCCACGCTGAATTAAAGCAAAAGGAACCCCTACTAAGTATTGAGTACATATAGAGTAAATGAACATACTTTCCAGAGGGCCAACAATTCCCTAAAAAAATTTTTTATTGGTCTTATGAAGTATTCTAATTTGTTGAATTGGTGGGTTTTTGTTAAATGTGAGCCTAAATCATCACAATTAAAAGAACCAAAGACTTAAACTACTTCAGTCTGTGTGCATTGAATTTATTTAATACACGAGTTTCACAATTTGAGTTGAATTACTGAAATAAATGAACTTTTCCATGACATTCTAATTTATTGAGATGCACCTGTAAGTAGCTTAGGCTATCTTAAGTTAATACCATATATACCAGGCATCCTCAAATCTGGCCCACTCCTGTAGAGTTTAGCTCTAACCCTAATCAAACACACATGAGCATGCTAATCAGAGTCTTCAAGATCATTAGAAAATCACAGGTAGGTGAGTTTGATCAAGGTTGGAGCTAAACTCTGCAGCAGATTGGCCCTCCAGGGAAAGATTTGAGGAACCCTGATATATACATCTGTTAACCCTTGCCATTTCATGATACTTTGTGAAAAGTAGTCATTAGAAGGCAAATGTGGTTGTTGTTGTATCATTCTTGTTTAAATATACATTATTAAACATTCCACTTGTCAGTGTTTGCATGTTGCAAACAAACTTTTAATCTCTATTAGTGGTGGAGATTTTTCATTGACTTTTTCGGCATGTTACATTGTTACGCCAGTAGGTGGCAGCACGCGACCGTCTTAATGAGTCATTTAGTCACTGATTCATCCAATTAGTTCAAAATAACTCATTCGTTCAGTAAAAAAACAGGTGACTGGCTGTGCTGAAATTGTTCCCTATACCCTTATATAGCTCACTATTTGAGGGGACAGCCATTTGTAATGATGTCTGAAACCATAGTGGATATTATGGTTAAGGAGTGTACAACCATGAACTCTAAACGAGCAGCCTCTAGAAAATTCTTCTGTGTACTGTGAGCATCGCAGTTAATTAATTCCTACGTCTCACCAGAAGATGCTGTCTGCCGTGCTTCCGGCACACTCCAAATGTCCAAATTTGCTCACTGGTTATCATATACTCATTCATTGGACTATATTAGTAGAGTAATAGGGAATAGTGAATGCAGGTAAGGGGCAATTTCGGATAGAGCCATTGTCTTTATAAATGAGTCACTGAATCATTCACTCAAACATTTTGTTGACTGTCAATATTGTCAATTTCAAACCAAGCAGCATTCTATTGGTCAACACAACAAATTTGTGTGGAAAACCTTAAACATGATGCAAAATCAGTGTCGGAAAAATTTGTACCATTATGCAAAAGTTTGCAGAGCAATGGTAAATGTGATTTGGAATGGGGACTTGTTTTGGTACACTTTGAATTGCTCGAGTACCTTTCTGCTTGTTTTCTCAGATGAAAATAGAGTGTCATATGTTTTCTGAGAGTGAAGAAAGGCTGTAATGGAAAGATTGTACAGAAAGCCATTATACAGAGATGGTTTGGGTGTGTTTTATGCAAATGACTAAACCCTTTTTGTGAAATGTTTTCCTGTGCATACAAATATGAAATCATCCATGCATTCTTTAGTGAATGAGACACATTTTCTTGGATTGCACCACTAAATTTCAAGGCAAAACGTAAGTATTTTACAAAATGTAAATTTCATACGAATTCAAACATAGTGAATCATTTAAAAGTGTACGATTTTTTTTTTCTAAAGTGAGCATGAAGGTCCAACCCAAATGTAACCGTCACAGGGGCGCAAGCAGGCTGTATGAAAACATGAATGAGATCGTACAAATTCATAAGAGTTAGCCACCAATTCACAGAAATGTAAAATAGTTACTAATTGTGTTAAAATGTCTTTACTTTTTTACATACTTATCCAGCGGCCTCATGTCTACGGCCAAATGATGCATGTCCATAACATACTTTTGCATGTGTGATGCAAATAATAGATTCATATTTGATAATTATCACAGAATTTGTGAATTGTAAGCCAAAATCAGGAACTGTGTTTGACAGTGGGATTTAAGTTGCAGCTAGAAATAATACAAAGTCGCTCTGTCTTTCAACTTCTGGCTCTGCAAAGTGGGACAAAGCTCACCAAATGTCGCTGTCAAAACTTAATGGACATTTCCAGTACACCCTTCAGAATGAGGACGCAAAGCCTAACAACTGCAGTCAAAAACAACGTCGCAACGCATTCAGAAAACACTGTGATCCTTCATAGCCCAAATATAAAATGGCAGAAAGGAGGCATCCTTGAAAGTCTGTTAATCCTGCAGCACTTTGGCATCCTGATTCCATCATGCTCATCTTTGTGATGGACAGCGGACTTCAGCGGAGGTTAGGCCACCGGATTCCTGATGTCATCTCCAATTCAGGGTCCATTTCTCAAGAGTCTGCGTCACATTGCCTCCATGTGTGAATTCCAGCGAAATGCTGAGATTTTAAGCATGAACTCAGATGGAGATAAAAAAGGCAACCTTTCACATAAACACATGGTATAAATAAATCATTAACCTGATGACAATCAAACAAGCATGAAACATCGATTGTCTGGAGTGACAACAGCCACAAGACGGCACTTAATGTCCTCAAAGTCTAGCACTCGAGGGAGCTGAGAGACCATTGCGGGCAGGCAGATTTGAAGTCTAGATGAGGACGTCAGGACACTCAGGAACCATTTGATCAGCTTAACTAAGAGAAGTGGCAGAGATTGACAGCTGAGGCTGTTTTGTGGCTGCCGATAAAGTATTCAGTAGTGGTGTGGCCACCGGGAGGGGGTAAAGTGGTAAACAGTGTCCACGGGAGGCACTTAGACGTGGCCCCACTGACTGAGAAAGTGCTGTGGCATGTTGAAACGTGGTGAGGTGCGAGATAGAAGGCCGTTGTCAGTTTACTCGACCGTCGCTTCGCTAAACTCTAGGTTTTTAGCACAGCATTGTTTTAATAGTTCATTTCTGTGGGGGTCTTTGGACTGCATATTTACTGTGCTGATTTTGAGGGAAAATCAGTGGAACTCTTTAAACAGAGCTATTGTACTATAGTCTTAGCTGAAAACATTATCAAATTTCACAGGATGGCAGCTGGGACATGTATTAAACTGCACTATAGGCAACAGACTTGTGAAAAATTGCATAGCTTTCTGTAAATTTCTGTGTGTGTAGATTCCATGTAGGCCTGGCTTTCAGATACAAATATAATCATACTTTTTTAAAGGGATTTTCCACTCAAAATTTAAAATTCTGTCATCATTTACTTACCCTATGCCATGTCTTTTGTAGAAAACAAAAAGAAGATTATTTCTGTTCTACAGAAGAAAAAACGTCATTACAGTTTTGAACAACAATACAGTAAATAAATGACTTTTTTTGTCTTGGGTGAAATAAAATATCACGCAGTTTGTCTTGGGTGAAAAGTGACAAATATCAAGATTGTTATATTGTTACGTTATATATGTTTTAACCCCCAGTTGTTACCTTAAACAGTTATTTCTTATTTAAACCATTAAAAATTGTTGGTATAAATTAATGTATTTAGGTTGATTATTTAATTTAGAAAAATTAAATAATATTTTCAAGTTGAATAAAGCCAATTTATTTTTAATATTGTCAGGTTACAATTTCTTTCAATGTAACGTAAAGGTTTTACCACATTTGAAAGCAAATGTCATAGTTTTTAGTCTTAAACATTAACTTTTTAAATCTTAAAATACACAATAACTATGAATCAGTTGCACATTTGAATTAAACCGTGTGAATGATGATTTCCATATGAAGGGCTACTTCATACTCTCATTCAACTCTAAATAAAATAGAAAATGCATATGTGAACTTGCTGATTGACTAAAACCAGCATAATTTAAATGATGGAATTTTTGGTATGTGTATTCTATCAGTACATGAATTTCTGAATGAGAGGTTAAATTCCCCAACAGAGGGCACTATTACACCTCACAATACACAATATATGAGTCTTAGACTTCACATTCCTGTTAGGAATCTTACCCTTTTTATCTAGTTACATGTAATAAAAAAAAACAAAAAAAAACCTTGTGTACTGCGTTAGGCTAACCGAGACTTGTCATATGCTTGCGTGTTGTTGCTCTTTTGTTGGTTTTGATTGCTTCTATTGTCCTCTTTTGTAAGTCGCTTTGGATAAAAGCGTCTGCTAAATAACTAAATGTAAATGTAAATGTAATAAAAAATATGACAAAAAAAAAATGGCCATCTATATTTATTCCCCTTGCAATAAAAGAGAGAAAGAAAGAAAGAAAGAAAGAAAGAAAGAAAGAAAGTCAGTACTCTTGCAGATAGTGATAGCGAAGATTGTGAATAGCATATTCTTATAATGGTATTTACATTATACTCCAAATCACCGGTTTTTAAAGATGTACCAAGTTAGTACTGTACATGTCCAAAAACATGGTGGTACCATGGTACATTTTGATAGTCTTAGCTTTAAACACAGAAAAAATCCACACGATCAGTCTGATAATTAATTTGATTCATATATATATAGAAAAAGTAATAAACAGTATTTGTGTAGCTTTAACAGAGAGAGAAAAAGTACAAGCAATGAATCATTTTAGGGTTAATTCATATGGATGTGCAAATTGCAAATTTTTGCAAAAAAACTTGTGGTCAGAAAAGAACTCAAGAAAAAGGTCTTTGAATAAAAGTGCATGTGAAAAACTTCCAACGAATTGCAGAGTGTTAACATGGCATAGTTTAGAACTCTACAAGACAAAGATTTTTGCATTTGCATTGCATTTTTAATAAACATAGACAAGCAGAAACACACAGATACACATATACAAACTCTTTCACAACGTTTAAGACAATTGTTTCCATATGGCACACACATAGAAAGAACAATGGGAAATTATGCATTGTTTTATGCTTTTTTTTGGTCAGCTTTGTTTTGTTATAGTAGAGAGCAAAAGAAAATACGGCACCATGTCCGTGACCACGCACAGTGATTTGGACTGCATTTGCCATGAGAAACTCAGCTGAGTAAACAAGCTCTGTCCATTATCGTTCATAAAACCTGACAAATAGTTCTGGATCGCCAATCTTGTCCTAGCTTCAGGTCTGTAACCCTTTTAAAACCCACAGCCCAAGCCATTTCCAACAAACAAGCTCAGCACTTTTTGTATCTATATCAACACAATTTACACATATTCGCTTGGGCCTGCCCAATTACAGAAGAGGAAACAGTGCCATTTTATATGTATATATTATACTTGCTTTGAAAAAAAAAAAAGTTTCAGCATTAGAACTGTATTTAAAAACATGACATACACGTTTCAGTAGAAATTACTTTAAGGTGAAGGCCAATTGTAGTTTACCATAAATACTTGTCAACATATTTTGGAGAACAAATATCCTTAAGTGGTTCAATAAAAGCATTTTATAGTTCAGCTAATTGCATTTAATATAATTTAATTGCAATAGGCATGCACTGAGTGTCCAAAAATATAACATTCAGTTCACACTTATACCTTTTTTAAAGAGTATAATTTCTATAATATATATGTATATGTGTGTACGTTGTTTCGTATAGGAAAACATATTTCCATTCATAATGTTTTAGGGTTGAAGATCAGTGCAAAAATGGCAACAAAAAAATAAAAATAAAAATAAAAATAAAAATCCACACCAAACCATGTTTTTCATTTTCACACCTAATCATTATTTTTGTGCTTTGTGCAACAATCAATATTTATTTCTCTGAAATTTTAAGATTATTTTTTTCATGAGACATTTGAATTATGCAATATTCAATGAGAAACTGAGTTTATATTCTTTTTAATTCAGTAAATCATGAGGACATGCATAGAACAAAAATGGAACTGTTTCCTTAAGAAACAAGAAAAAAAGAGAAAAATATGGAGGTTCTAAATCAGTCACCTTTAAAACCATCTGGAAAAATTAGCATCAGGAAATCAACACGGTTGTAGTTCATTGTTGCGGTTGTTAGTACATGTTTGGCCCTCTAGGGCAAACTGCCCACTGGACCACTTAAGCGGCCCCTGCGTGGCATCACGCCAGCGTTTTGTTACAGTACCTCCAAGCTGGAAACAATTGTCACTGTTATGGACTGTTTACGCTGAATTACAATTGCTGTAACGTTCCTTAGCCCACTCAGATCCTTTGTCTGAACAGCTGCCCGCAGTTTAGCTTGCCACATAAAAAGCTGGCAGTGTTTTAAGGGTGGAGTGTTCTCTTTTACTTCTCAGTTTCTTGTGTCGTTACTCATTTCCAAGTTTGACTGATAAACAGACAAAGATACAATAAAAAGATGGCCATTAGTGCTTTTAAAAACAAACTTTATCTTAAAGGGACAGTTCACTCAAACGAGTTTCTTATCACCTTCATGTCATTCCAAACCTGTATGGCTATGGAACACAAAAGAAGATATTTTCAAGAATGTTTCAACTGTTTTCATCCGTGCAACAAAGGTCAATAAGGTCCAAAAGTGTTCACATACAAATGCCTCATTTGTGTTTCACAAATGAAAGAAAGTCGACATGAGGTGGAGTAACTGATGACAGAATTTTCATTTTTGGATGAACTGTCTCTTTAAGTTAAGCATAAGAGGGAGGCTCCTTCTTTATTAAGTGTGGCAGAATTTCGATTCAAAGGCTTATTTCAGGCACAACCAACAAGAGGGAATGCATTCCAGGGCTGTTACCAAAATAAACTGGTTAGTAATGCAAAAATGAGCACTTTTTAAGTCACATTGCTAATCTGGTGTGTACTGGGACCTGCGCCCATGGGACAGGAAAACTCTTTTGAATATACAGACTTGGATTGCTCCTTTTATCAGTCTTTTAAGGAGGTGTGAACTTTGTTTGTACATAGAGGTCTGTGAATAGAGAGGAATCTTATAAGAGAGCACATCTTTTGAGTTAGCTTGTTAGCTCTTTGTTTTTACACCCCACTTCAGCTTTTTGTTTAGCTCCACTATCAGGACTTTGTTGTCACTTCTCTAGAAGTATGCGAAAAGATTTGCTCAGGCAACAGCAGAAAAATCTTTAAAATATTCTATAAAAAAGCACTGTACTCTATTGGATTGGTATTTTTTGAAAATGTTTTGGCCTGTTGGTTTAAAGACACAAGATACAAATTGGTGCCCATAAGAATCTATTGTTTTAAAACCCGACTGAATTAACTGAATTATTTTAGTTACACTTTAATGATTTATTTGTAATGATGATGATACAATTTAATACATTTAAATCTATTTCCAAAATAATATATTTGTTCAGTAATAATATCAAAATACTATACACTATAGTTGAAATTATAATCAAGTACTTCACATCAAAATGAGAGTACTTTTTAAAGCATGACAAAAGATTATTAAAACGATTATTTAAAATGTACTTTGAAGAAATTTTGACATTATTACAAAGTGCACTTTTTAAAAGTGTACTTAAAGGGATTCTTCACCTTCAGTTAGTCCCCATTGACTTGTATAGTGTTTTTTTTTCCATACTATGGAAGTCAATTGGGACCAGAAACTGAAGGTGAACTATCCCTTTAAGTGTGTTAAGAAACACTCATGAAAGCGTGCTCTCTTTAAGTAAATTTAAGTGGCCGTTGAATCTGGTCTCATGAGGAAAGCGTACCTCTGGGAACTTTTTTGCAAGATGCGAAATAAGTACCAATAAGTACATATCACTGCAGTTTCCAACAGAAAGAAACACTAGGGGCGATAAAACAGCAAGCACTTGTAATCGTTTTCATACACAGTTATGATTACAGCTCCATATGTTTCAATTTCTAGATGTAACAAGCTTGTTCAGTAGCTCAGCTGACACGGAATTGGATTTAGGATGCGTAATCCTTGGGTACAAATCACGTCAAAAACATTACTTATGATGAAAGAGCTGAAAGATGAGAGATCGAAAAACAAGCTAAAACGGCATGCTTGAGATTGCGTTTTTATGTCACATTCACTTTTGTTCATACTATCAGGTAGGTTTAGGTGAAGTGCAGATGGTACGTTATTTTAAAACGTCACGGAGCATTAGAGTTATAGCGCCACTCGACGGACATTTCAAGTCAGAACTGCAGTGACACCTACAAAACCAACATCACATAAAACATATAAGGTACGTTCATCTGTTCCAGGAGAAAAAAACGAACACTCTTTTAGTGCCACCCAGTGGACATTTCACATCGAATATGTCACGAAACGTACATGACAGTACGTCTTGCCAAAAAGTTCCCAGAGGTACATTTTTGTCATGAGACCAGGTTTGCATTATTATTATATTGCCTGCAATACTGAACTTTTTTTTTTTTTTTTTTGAAAAATACATACTTTTAAGTTTTGAAGTACATTAAATGTGCACATTCAATACAATTAAACACACTTCTTTTTTACATGGGATGTGTTACTGATATGCAAATACACCAAAATGATGCAAAGATACGCCTTCACTTCCTGTATGGTGCCGTACTAAAAAATGTGAATCGTAAAGTTTTTATAAAGATCATGTGATCAAAATTTGGAAACAATTTGATGAAAGCTGTTTTGAGTTTGTTGTCAACCAAATTCAAAATAGCAAAAGATCTAAGACATAAAGTTTTACTATAAACCAAGGAATAAGTTTAATGCTAGACCAAATGGCTCAAAATATTAAAGATGAAAATTTGAACATTTAGAGGGTTTAAGAAACTGACTCCAAAATTGCCAGAAATATCAGAATCAGAATCAGAATCAGAATGAGCTTTATTGGCCAAGTATGTTTACACATACGAGGAATTTGTTGTAGTGCCGGAAATATTGTGACCTTTCCCAATCAGGTTGCCAAAGTTCACAACTTTTGGATCTATGAGGTGCCACAGACTCCCATTGCGCAAGAAGAAAATGGAGAAAACCTACATATGATAGGTGCCTGCCCACCATCAATGCTTGGCTTCCAGTTAAGGATGATGGTCAGATTTTGCTGCACTGTTTGCCTCGAGAGATCAAACAGTCCAAATAATGATATCATCGCTAATACTTTTGATGCTCTTAGAGTGGCCTGTACTCTAAATTTCATCATCCGAAACCTCAGAGGTGCCAACATAAGCTCTTCAGACAGCGAACCTTAAAAACCCAATCCATATCTGATCCAGTTGTAAAACGGTTCATTTGCTGCATAAATATTGACAGTTTGACATTTGTTTCACACAGGCTAATTCAAAGGCAGTGACGGGAAACATTAAACTTGTTGCAAAACTTGGAAGGGTGAGGTCATTGCAAAAGCATTCCTCAATGTCATAAATATGTCAGTTTGAAAAGTCTGCAGTTTTTTTTTTCTTGCTCCGACTAGATTAACATCAAAACATACAGAGAGTACAGAGAGTGTAGGCGACACTAGACTAAAACTCTCATCCAAACTGGGCAGTTGGAGAGTTTAAGTTCTTAAAACAACACTAGACTGTCAAAGCTGTTCTCTCACAGAGTGCTGAAATCTTTGTTTTAAAACAGTAAACTCTTAGAGGACTGACGTGACCCATAGCGCTGCTGGCATAAACAAATATTATGCCTTCGCCGGCCGGAGGTAGAGTCAGCTGCGCCTGTGAAAAGGTGTTAATTGTTTTCAGGCTGTCATCTTTAAGAGCTGTTAAGATCAATTAAAGTCATCACAGTGTGTTGAGCATGTGCTCGTTGAAACAACCCAGATTGTGTGTCTGGAACGCGAGGAGCAGATATAGATTAACCGTGTGAAAATCAGCACTGAGAGAACAATTCAGGAGGGATATACAAACCAATTCATTTTACAGCTTGAGTGAGAGTCTATAAAAGGGTTTATTGAAATATGTCAAGCAAAGCACGTAGGACTAATAATTCAAGTTAAAGGGATAGGTCACCCAAAAAAGAAACTTCTCTCATTATTTATTTGCTCTTGTGTTGTTACAAACCCATATGACTTTCTTTCTTCTGTGGAACACAAAAGGAGAGATGTTAAGCAGACCATCCAGCTGCTCTTTTCCACACAAAGAAAGCCTAAAGAGGCCAAAAGCGGTCAAGTTCCAGAAAGACAAAGAATTTATTTGAACTTAGAACTCATTTAAACTTATTCAAACTTCAAACTGAGTTGCAAGTGACAAAAATAAGAGCCAATGGTGCTTGACATAGTTGGTACCAAATATGTGGAAGCATGAATAAGATTGCTTCAACTTGTACAGTATATAGAAGTCATAAAACAGTGATTTTCAGTTAGGTGGCCTTAGCAAACATTTAAGGTGGCCAAATGAATTGAAATGATAAATATGATTAGATTATAAATAAAGAAACAAACAAACAAACAATTAGGCTATTCATTTTTTTTTTAGATAATCAAGCTTTAAATGCTAAAAATGAAGATGCAAAATGTGTAAATTTATTCTTTAATTTCTTTTTTCTGCCCACTTTCCCCATCAGCAGCTCTTGTTTTCATCAAAGGCTATGAAAGAGTTTTTGAAACTGTATAAAAATGAATCATGGTTGTAGTGTCTTTTAATTAAATAGTTTGAAAACTAGCAGCTTTGTCATCATTACTGGAGAAGTGTATATATATATATATATATATATATATATATATATATAAACCCGATTAAGAATCACTGATACTGACTATGTGTAATTTTTGGAGCTTGATAACTTTTGATCACAGTATACTTTCTTTAAATGGAAAAGAGCAACGTGAACATTCTTCAAAAATTCTCAGAAAGAAAATCATGCGGATTTAGAATGATGACTTATTCAAATAAGATTTATGGTGCCACTTTATATAATGTGCTTTAAGTACTTCAAAATGTAATACAATGAACATACGTGCTTTTCTGCTAACGTGGGTGACATTTGCTGCTGTTGAGGTTAGGATATGGGTAGGGTTATGGGTACAGTAGTGCAATGAAAAACCAAACTGGACAAGGCACATTTTAGTTCATTTAAACATCTTGATGGAGAAAGTCCCTAAAAGCAGACAAATTTAATTATAAAGTACCACTACCTAAAAGAATGAAACACCCAGGAGAGAGGACAATTGCTGGCTGAAATCCCCCTCATACACACCCTTTTTCCTCTCCTGACCAAACTCAATCTTACTGATCCTGACTGCTGTAGAGCTGGGAAATGAGGTAAAGGGATTGACAAAGGCTATAAGAAACAGTGAGAAGTTGGATAAATGCCTCAAGGCCTACCTTTTTGGCTTGTCCACCTGTCGTTGTGAATAAATGTTGGGATACTGTGTCTGCAGGGTGGTGAAAATGACATTAGTGGAGCGCATTGCAGATTTTGGATTGAATTATGGTTGTGCCTAGATTGACTTGCGATGTCTGTCTTTTGTGCTGTTTAACTGTGTAACATAGTATGATGTATTTTGCTCATTTTGGGTTCACTCTCAGTCTCTTTGAATTCATAAAAGCTTAATGTAAATAAAAAATAAAAGACCACACTATGGATCTATAAACGACTGCATGATCGCCTCACTCTTTCCTTCCAAAACTATTTCTTTAATTGTGAGCACTTCAAATTTCAGGCTGTTTCCATGCCTGAACCCTTTAATTAAGAGCTGAAAGCCACATCTGTCTGTATTTTCTAGTTCCTCTTACACAGTAAATTAACTTAATTGCTGAACAATATGTTATCAGTAATTGCACATTCATATCATTTTTCGTTTTTTTTTTTTTTTTTTTGCGTAATATAATACGTATTTTCATGAGAATTCTGTCACATTTCTGTAATCACCCTCAAGTTGTTTTTGCTGGACGCGAAAGAAGATGTTTTGAAGAATGTTGGTAACTAAACAGTTTCTGGTTCCCACTGACTTTGTAAGTATTTTTTTTTTCATACTATGCAAGTCAATGGGGACCAGCAACTGTTTGGTAACCCACGTTCAACAGACAAAATAAACTACAGATTTAGAACTCATACAGGTCCTACTATAAAGTACAGTGGCCCTAAAAAGTGTTTGGACATGTAAGTAATTTAAAAAGACTTGAATTTCCAGCAACCACATGGCAACAAATGATGTTAGAGCTTTTCTCAGAACTCACTTTTCTAAGCTACTTATTCAGTAATTTATAATCAGTTGGTTTGAGGCTAATTTTTTGTGGGTGTGTGAAATCAGCTCCCTTTAATTTCGCTCAGGTGTTCCAGAAGATATGCATCATATTAGCATATGAACATTTTCCACAGAGTTTGAAGCCAGAAAGTGTCCGAGACTTTTTGTACTTGCTGTACTTATACAGAAACCTAACAAATTTCATTTTGTGAAACTTTGATTGAAAAGTTTGCTTGTGTTATATTTTTAAAAAATAAATTCCACTTACAGTATTTTGATAGACATCCCTAGTGAAAAAGTAATACATTTAAAATACACTTTTTTTCATACTAAGTATAGTTCAAATCTGTTACTGACATATCACTCGAGACGTTGGTATAAAAATTATTTTAATTAAACCTTATTTGGAGTACTACTTGTGCACAATGCACATTTATTAATATTAAGCCTAAAATGTGTTTTAATGTCACTATTGATGAGGACTGTATGATCTTTGAATAATATGGGTTGTAAATGCAAGATATTTAAAGTGTACCTAAAATATACTTGCAATAGTTATATATCTTTAGTTGGACTTCAGCACTACTTCTGCACAATAAAGTGCAATAAGTATAAAATTATTTGTTCCGATTTAACAGACTTTAAGTATACCAGTTTAGTATACCAAAAGTACAATTGCAGGGTATTTTTATTAAGCACATAAACATGTAAATGTATTTGTAGTATTCTTAGCATGAAATAAATGTGTTTAAAATACATTTTAGTATATTCATTTTTCACTTTTTTCACGTTTTTATTGTCACTCACAACAACATATGTGACCCTGGACCACAAAACCAGTCTTAGGTCGCTGGGGTATATTTATAGCAATAGCCAAAAATACATTGTATGGGTCAAAATTATTGATTTTTCTTTTATGCCAAAAATCATTAGGATACTAAGTAAAGATCATGTTCCATGAAGATATTTAGTAAATTTCCTACCATAAATATTTCAAAACTTAATTTTTGATTAGTAACATGCATTGCTAAGAACTTCATTTGGACAACTTTAAAGGTGTTTTTCTCAGTATTTTGATTTTTTTGCACCCTCAAATTCCAGATCTTCAAATAGTTGTATCTCGGCCAAGTATTGTCCTATCCTAACAAACCATACATCAATGGAAAGCTTATTTATTTATTTTGAAAAATTGACACTTATGACTGATTTTGTGGTCCAGGGTCACATATAACATTAGATTTACAATATCAATTAAAATGCATTAGATAACAAGGTGAATAAAAAACAAATAAACTGTATCTTCTAAATACAGATTACTTCTGTAATTTATGTAAAAACCTACTCATGAAGTCCACCTTAAAAATCTACCTGTAATCTACGAATCTGCTTCAGCAATTTCAAATTTACAGATTTGCAATTACAAACTACTAATCTGAATTTTGGGGTGATGTGTCTCCTTGATCATGCCCTAAAATGTATGATGGTTATAACCCAAATAATTTTTGCCTTGGTGTTCCTGTAGGTCAAACAATTCATTTCTCAGGGAATGCATTAGCTGATCTAATGTATGTGTTGAATGCAAAGAAAGTGTGGATAAAGGTGTTTGCAAAACATGGAAATGTGAGGAGAGAAAGTATGGTTTCTTAAAAATTGTTAAAATTATAAAAAATGCCAATGGAACCTAGTAAGACCCTCTGATCCATGAAAATCCTGAGGGAAATTTCAGTGAGGGAAAATGATAATTTTCACATTTGGATGAATGAGTTTACAGAAGAAACAGAAAGGACATCTATGTTGGACAGTTGGTATTTTTTGTGAACATTGTTTAATGTTTTATCTAGTATATTTCAGTATGAGTCTGCTTTCTTTTCATTAAATGAATAGTAAAACATAGCAAAATCTGTGTAGTCTGTTATCTGAGGATTGATTGTCAAACTTCAGAAGCTGGTGATGTGATTTATGGCCTGATATATATAACCATAAAACTGAACGAGGACCTATTTTCTTTTTCAACTGACTGTATATATTTGTTTGTCTGCACTCAAAAGTCTGGCCCCGTGAGAACGCTGTCAGCTCTTGTATGTGGCGGAGACATGAATCGAGCCGGCACTCTTTCTATAGACTCTCTTGCTCTCTCTTTCTCTCTGTCTCACCCCAGGGGAAAGAGCAGCTGTCAACCCTCAGCACAAGAGGGACCCTCCGGGGCACCTGGGGACCACCGCCAAGGCCATCAGGGCCTGCTGGATCCGGTCTGTCAGTGAGTAGCCACCCTCAGGGAGCCCAGAAACAGCGGTTCCCTCCTCCCTCTTTCCATGCCTTTTTTCTGGGTCTCTTTCTTTGCTTTGTGACAGATGAGCCAGGACAGTGTGAAGATGTGCACCTGTCTATACAGCGAATGTGCATTACTGTAAGAGCTGTCTGTCACATGCGGGTCTGATCTTCTGTCAGCCCAAAGAGGCCAGTTCACGTTTACTGATGCAGAACATATGTCTGGATGAATATGGGGGTGTGTTCGTATGTTTGTGACTACATGCAATTCAGAATGCGGCTCTCCTTTTCAATTCATGAGTTGGAATTTGAATTGGCCGCACTCCACAGGTATATGCAATTCATGATTTGTCATCTTTCTTCTGAACAAAAAATAGAGATATTTTGAAGAATGCACTGGTTGCTCATTTCCATGCAAGAACTGAAGCTTTCGAGGTTTAAAAAGGTACACTGAAAGGTTTAATATAAATCAAAAATATTTATTTCCCAAAGATAAAAATAATCATACAAAGTAAAAAGTTTGTTTATTATAAAGACCATACTTAATATATTTTCTTTAGACATAAGCCAAAATGTTACTTACTTTTTACAACTTAATTTTACTATAAACAAAAGCTAAATTAGCTAGAATTTTCACTTACAAAAAATGTATTAATTAGTCAATGTTTAATTTAATTTACTTACTATAAATAAAGACAATACTGAAAAACCTTCATGTTTATTGCAATGTTTTTTTAAACCATGCATCATATTTTTCTGTACTATACTACCAAAAAAAAAAAAAAAAAAAAAAAAAAAATTTTTTCAGTGCACAAAGGCATCATAAATGGCCATCAAACCATCAAAGGAATAAATTACATTTTAAAATATATTAAAATAGAAAAAGTTCATTTAAATAAAACTGTTTTATTATTACTGTTTTACAGTAATATTACTGTTTTTACTGTATTTTTGATCAAGTTAATGCAGCCTTCATGAGCATAGGAGATTATTTTAATTATAAATTTACACACACACACACACACACACACACACACACACACACACACACCCACACCCACACACTGGTTTCCATTTTTTGTGGGGACTCTCCATAGGCATAATGGTTTTTATACTGTACAAACCGTATTTTCTATTGCCCTACACGAACTCTACACCTAAACCTACCCCTTACAGGAAACTTTCTGCTATTTTAGATTTTCAATACACTCCATTCTGTGTGATTTATAAGCTTGTTTCCTCATGGGGACCAAAAAAATGTCCCCACAAGGTCAAATTTACTGGTATTACTATACTTGTGGGGACATTTGGTCTGATCAGAATGTTTTGATCAGATTTTTTTTTGATTTACTACAAATCACAGCACTGCACATCCAGTGACCACAAAAGGGCTGAGAGAACACTGACCAGACCCACAAATCTCTACATATCAACACCAGCATTTACCATAACAAATCCTATCCCTGTATTCTCTCATGGGAGCGCAGAAAAAAAGATCTTCACTTCCTGTTCCAGTACCATGACCTCATAATGCCATTACGCCAACTCTTACAGTCTGGAAAACATGAGTGCGGCCTGTGGGAATAACAGCACTCATGAGCGGGTGTGGTTGGAGAGATCAGTGTGTGGAATAGTTCCCTAAAGTTTTGGCAGGTGAACACATAACGTTTAGCAGGATATGCTACCAATTTGTTCTAATATCACTCTACATCTCATTTAAATTACCATTTTAGATACTTTGGATATGTTATAGTATTTGCAAATAATGCTTTGAAATATGTATTGTTTATTATATATATATATATATATATATTAAAGAAATGTCTATGAATGTTACATATTACAAGACTATTTTAAACATTTACTTCATAATTTTAAACATTTATGCAAAAGTCAACCATTCTAACATTTAACAATTAACATTACAACTGGGTTCATTAAAATAATTCCAAACGCCATAGAGTTTTTCTTGGTAAGGATGATCTTTTTTTCTTGTGTTAGCTATTCTCTCTGGTTGTCAGTGATTTAGCCTCTCCTATATATGTGTGTGCGTATGCATATGTATGTGTGTGTGTGTGTGTGTGTGTGTGTGTGTCTGAGCCAGTCTCAAGGTCAGGCAGGAAATGCCTGTACAGATGTTGCCTTCATGTAGATGGTTATGAGAGTATCCCAGCTCAGACAGGAAACGGGTGCGCTTTGTAGCTTATTGCAGTGTTGAGTTCTCTTTGCACTCGTATGAAATACAACACTGAAGTTGAGTTGATGACAGTAGACAAATTGTGTTGCATGATCACATACTGATGATGAAATGACTTTTGTTTACAAAGCCATTTTAATTTATTATAAATATTATATGATATTATAAGTGCATGTACCTTAAGATAATGTATAAATTACTATATCGACGATACATTACAACTTCAGCCACCAGATTTTACCAAAATAAAAGGGAATTCAATTTATAAACATTGAAATTTTGTGATTTTATGTCGCCTTTGCCAATTATAATATTGTTTAGCTCATTTTTAATGCTTTTTAATGCTATTTAATGATATGCCAAGTGATATTTTTGCTTTTTTTCCACGTGAAAAGTGATATTTCCACATTTATAAATTTTAATTATGGGAATTTTAATTATGCCAACATTTCATTTTGATTAAAGAATAAAATAACACTTTCACCTGTAGTACCACCAATCAGTGGATAAGACTGTTATGTATAAGCACTTGTCCATTCATTTTATTTTTGCCTGAATGATTACCTATTAATAGGACTCTTATTAAAAATATTGCCGCTGACTAGATGGCGCTCTTCAACCAAAAAAAATAAATAAAAAAATGTATGCTGTAAGGTTACTTACTTGACCTCTTCCACCTCCAGCTCTCTCTCTCTCTCTCTCACACACTCACTGTGTGGGACTCGGTCCTCAGGGACTAGTATGTTTTTTTCTTCCATTTCGAGGCTCGGAGCTTCTTTTTGCGGACGTGTGATCGGTGCACGTTTGGGAGTTTGAGAAAATCCCTGGCACCTTGCCACGCTTTCCATTCTTTTAAACATGAATTCTGCACATGTCAGTGTACTTTCATATTACGGAGTGAACAATCACAGGGTTGCTCCATTATTAAAAACTAATCTGTAGTATAAGCCACATATAAATGAAAGGGAAATACAATCAGCGTGTCAATATAGTCGTTATTTGTGAATTACATGTCTTTCGAAAACTTCATTTTATCTCTAGATATAACTAGATTAGATCAAATGTATCTAGAGCTACACTATATTGCCAAAAGTATTGGGTCGCCCCCTTCTAATGAACAGGTTTGACTACTTTAGTAATTTCTATGAGTACAAATCTTAATGTT
>JAFVLL020040450.1:0-20730 GCA_021397915.2 Tor tambroides
GAACAGTTAAACTGCCTGCTGTTCTTCAGAAAAATCCTTCAGCTCCCACAAATTCTGTGGTTTTCCAGCATTTTTGTGTATTTGAACCCTTTCCAACAGTGACTGTATGATTTTGAGATCCTTCTTTTCACACTGAGGACAACTGAGGGACTTGTATACAGCTATTACAGAAGGTTCAAACGCTCACTGATGCTCCAGAAGGAAAAAACATGCATTAAGAGCCAAACTTTTGAACAGAATGGAGATGAGTATATTTTTCTTATTTTGCCTAAATATCATATTTTGTCATTTAGTACTGCCCTTCAAAGGCTACAGAAGATAGTTACGTTTAAATTCGTATTGCATTAATATAAAGTAACGAGAGGAGCGTCGCCCACAGTAACGAAGTAAAAGTACCGTTTTTTCACTAAAAATGTACTTGAGTAAGAGTAAAAGTACCCATCTTTAAATATACTCTAAAAGTATTAATTACCCAAAAAATTTACTCAAGTAAATGTAACAAAGTAAAGGTAACTCGTTACTACCCACCTTTGGATAGATACAATGAATGGATGGATGGATACTGTAGACAGATGAATAAATACTTTGGATGGATGGATGGATGGATGGATAAATACTGTGGATGGGTGATAAATGGATAGATATGATAGATAGATAGATAAATGGATAGATACAATGGATGGGTGGGTGGATGGATGGATGGATACTGTAGACAGATGGATAAATGGATGGATAAATAGATAGATACGATGGATGGATACTGTAGATCAATTAAAATATCCTAGAGATCCACTTGTTTCAAAGCATCAAACACTGTGCAGGTTATGAAATATCTTCAGGTCTCCTCAGTTCAGTGTAGAGACTCTGAGACCTTTACCTCCAGTGGTCCCCTTGGAGCCTTGTGTGTCCCTCATGTGTCTCAGAGGTCATATAGGGCGCTGTCTTCATCTTCTCCTGCTGTGAGAGTTGGATTGACATTCACTGTCCAAAGAAAAGCCTTGGATGAAGCATTGTGACTTACAATAACAAAGCACACACAAAAGACCATAAAGAGGCTTGTGGACCTTCAGCTAAAGCAATTTCCTGTACAAGAAAAAACGACATCTTGAAAGATGTTGAAGTGTGTAGAGAAATGTTTCAAAGAAGTGTTCAGCCATTCATCAAACCTTAGCATGTTAGGCATGTATGCATTGATTACATTATGTGAATAGATTTATTAATGTGTCCTCAGATGGACTAGAGGTCATAAGAGTTCATCTCAACCACTCAGTATTAAATATCTATATATTTTAGATATACAAATCTTGATGGATGGATAGATTTTGTTGCATGCAACATTTAAATATTTCATTATCATTGCATTATATTGTAGTCTAGTGATGTGTTATGTTATGCATTAAGCACAGTTCTGCAGCTGACTGATGGCTTTGTGTTTGTGTTTATCATCGTCGCTCCTCCACTGTGAATGTAGCCGTTTCTCTCTTTCTCTCTGTATTTCTGGCTTTAACTGGCTCTGGGTGTCATTGTGCATGTAAAGCTTCCTCTCTGCCACAGACGGTTAAGCGTGTCTCTCCAGGCGATCTAGTGGCACCTGTTCACCTCTCGATTCCTCCACCTCTGCTTCAGCCTTTCATCATCCTCTTCTTCCACAACAAAGCTGAGAGACAGCATAACAAAGCAAGTGTGTGTTTGCTTCGAGAGACAGAAAATGCATTTTAGTGTGCACGTCTCCTGCCAGTGTCACTGCAAAACTTAAAAGTGTGTTTTATTAAGAGCCGTATTACAGACAGCAGTGTGTGTGAGAGAGAGAGAGAGAGGACAGAACGCTGGAGGAAGAGAGAGCGTTTGATGGCTTTTGCAGCTGCTCTCCATTGTGAAGGACAGATTCTCTGTCCTTTCAGTTTAGGGACATTCGTCTTATTGGAGTTTCATTTGAATGATCAACTCTACCTCCTTGGAAGCACTGGTGTACTTTGGATTTCAACTTTGAAAGTCATTGTTGAAAAGTACTTGGCAGTAAATGAAGCACTGACAGTTGCTGGTGATGCTGATGTTGATAATAGTAGACAAGAGCACGATGTCTGGAAATAGCAAACAGAATATAAATTAAAGGAATGAAAATTTGCCGAAAATTTATTCGCCCTCAGGCCATCCAAGATGTAGATGAGTTTGTTTCTTCATCAGGTTTGGAGAAATGTAACATCACATCACCTGTTCACCAATGGATGTGAATGGGTGCCGTCAGAATGAGAGTCCAAACAGCTGATAAAAACATCACAATAATCCACAAGTAATCCACACCACTCTAGTCCATCAATTAACATCTTGAGAAGCCAAAAGATGTCTGTTTGTAAGAAACAAATCCATCATTAAGACGTTTTTAACGTCAAACCATCGCTTCTGGCCAAAATACGAGTCGATAATCTATACAATATTGCTTCCTCCAGTGAAAAAGTCCATCTCCTGTTGTCTCTCACATCAAAATCCAGCCACATATTTGTTTAGAGCTGTTTTGGCTTGTAAACAGTGCTTGATCTGTGCAGATTTCTCTCCTGATTCAGACGGGACAGCTTTTCCGCTGAAGGAAGCGTTATTATGCATTATGGACTCGCATTTTAGCTGAAAATTTAAAGTTAAAAACATCTTAATGATTCATTTGTTTCTTACAAACACGCATCTTTTGGCTTCACAAGATGTTAACTGATGGACTGGAGTGGTGCGGATACTGTTTGGACTCTCATTCCAACGGCACCCATTCACTGCAGAGGATCCATACTGTGTTTTTCTGTATTTTTGATCAAACAAACGCAGTTTTTGAGAGCAAAAGCATTAAAAAATCTTACCGACCTTAACGTTTTGAATGGTTGTACCTCCTTGTCTTTACTTTGTTATAGTTTCTAGTTGTATGAAGGTCTGAGATTCTGAAATGCTCTTCAGATGGACATCACGACCCAGACTGTGTAAACAAAGACATTTAGTCTGTCATCTCAGAGCAGACAGACACCGGAAAACACTCAATTTAGAGCTGATGTGGGTATTTGAGCATCTTTAAATTGACTCGCGCTGGAATACCGAACAGCGTCTGAAGTCCTACAGACTGTTTTTCTGCCGCTTTATTGGGACTTTTTTCCCTGTGACAGCGTCTGGTCACAATTGCAACATTTCAAAACGGCCACAATTCCTCCTTTTGTGTTCCGCTGGATAAAGAGAGTCGTAGAGGTTTGGATGGACGTGAGGTCGAACGGCATGACAGAGCTGTCGGCAAACCCCAAGCATCAAACTTTCCCCTCTCAGTGACTCTGCTGCAGTGCTCAGGGAGTGTTTGAGGACAGTATCTCTGTTGCTAATCGCTGCGGCAGTTTTTCTCTTAGCATGCAAACACTGCACTTCACAAATGATTAAGTCAACTCACTGCGCCCCTCTACCCGATCCATTTCAATTGCATTGACTTTTCAGTGCAATTAAAGGGTTCTCCCTAGTGAGACGAATCAAGTCTGTTCTCATTTAAACACAGAGATATAAGCAGGTACTCTGGGAGTACTATGAAACAAAGACGGCCAGCTTGGTGTATACAGTAATATTTACCAATGGTGAGTTATTTCCTGTTAGTATAATGTGAATTTAATGAAACTGGCTCTAACTCTATAATAGACTTTAAACTCAGCAGGAGATAGTTTAATATGGATGTTCGCTGCACCAGTATCAAGATGATTGTTGGCGGGATGTAAAATTAAGTCTTCGCCTATGGCGAATGAACTAAGAAAATGTAGCGACCATAAATATTTCATACATTGTGGTTCACGAGTTTGAAAAGATAAAAAAGATAAAAACTTTAAAAGGGACCAAGCATTTTTTCGGTCAATGAGTGGGCATCCCATGAGACCGAGCAAAGACAGTAAACAGGGTTAAAACAGAGCCAGACAGATTTTCCAGTGGTGTTTCTTTTCTTTGCCTGAAAAGTAGCCTTTATGCTCTCACTTAGCCCAGAATGAGGCTGCAAACTGTGTTCAGTAGTCGAGTATTCAATTCAAGGTCTTTAGAGATGAGAGAATCACTTTTAGATTAGTAATACACCCTCATATAATGGCTTGAGGATCAGAAGTTATTATAACACATTAAAAAAGATTGAGAGATCCACTGGTCATGTCAAAGCATCATATGCTGTGCAGGTTACGAAATATCTTCAGGTCTTCTCAGTTCAGTGTAGAAACTCTGAGACCTTTACCTCCAGTGGTCCCCTTGGAGCCTTGTGTGTCCCTCATGTGCCTCAGAGGTCATATAGAGCATCGTCTTTATCCTCTCCCGCTGTGAGGGTTGGATTGACATTCACTTTCCAAAGAAAAGCCTTGGATGAAGCATTGTTACTCAATAACAAAGCACACACAAAAGACCATAAAGAGAAAAGTGTGTATAGAGGTGTTTCAAAGAAATGTTCATCCATTCGTCAAACCCAAACCGTAGCATGTTAGCCATGTATGATTTGCTTATGTGAATAGATTTATTAATGTGTCCTCAGATGAACTAGGGGATATAAGAGTTCATCTCAACCCAATGCAATCACTCAATGTTAAATATCTATATATTTTAGATATACAAGTTAGTAAAAGTTGGGATATATATATATATATATATGTCTTCTGCTGACCAAGCTTGCATTTATTTGATCCAAAGTACAGCAAAAACAGTACAATTTTGAAATATTTTTACTGTTTAAAATGTAATTTATTTCTGTGATCAAAGCTAAATTTTCAGCATTCTATTTTTCAGCTATTTTACAACTTTAGACATTTCTAGAGATATTCAGTCAAAGGTTTTCTGCATCTATACCCAGTTATATCTGGACAATATGAATAAAATACATTTGTCACTCTTAATATAGCATATATATATGTATGTTTTATTCAACGTGTGCTATAGTCTTCACTCAGCTTCGGTGACGGTGTCAGGATGTCAAATCCTTCTCAGATACAAGCAGCACTGAAGTGACATTTAAAAGCCATTAGACCGTCTGACAGACTGAGTTTCCGGTTACGGTTCAGTGCACATTTATGTTCACTAAACTGTACAGTAACCAGCTCAGAACAAGAGTGGGTGTAAAACTCATACCTCTGAAATCCAGCATCGGCCCACAGTGCTGAATTATGGTTTATGGTCTATATATAGTTCTGTCCAACCTGTAACATGTAGAATGAATAAGCTGTAGGATAAAATACAGAAAACTGTCAAATAAATAATGATGATTAAAATAAAAATTACAACAACAGTGGTTACATACACATATATTTAATTGTTTGATCAAAATTATTGCTAATTATTGGATATTGGTAAGGACATGTCCTGAGAATCCCTACTAAATTCTACACCCCTGCACAAATATTTCTTTTTATAATAGAGAATAAAATATCCAAACTTGTAAAATATATTATATATTTAAAATCTATATTATTTTGTCCAAATTATAAAATGTTAAATAGTCTTAGAATAAAATATCTTAAGTTATAAAATAATTATATTATATATTTAAAATCTATATCATTTTGTCCAAATTATAAAATGTTAAATAGTCTTAGAATAAAATATCTTAAGTTATAAAATAATTATATTATATATTTAAAATCTATATTATTTTGTCCAAATTATAAAATGTTAAATAGTCTTAGAATAAAATACCTTAAGTTATAAAATAATTATATTATATATTTAAAATCTATATAATTTTGACCAAATTATAAAATGTTAAATAGTCTTAGAATAAAATATCTTAAGTTATAAAATAATTATATTATATATTTAAAATCTATATTATTTTGTCCAAATTATAAAATGTTAAATAGTCTTAGAATAAAATATCTTAAGTTGTAAAATATATAATGACTGTATATATTTTGTCCAACCTTTAACCAACTTAAGTTAGTCTTATAATAGAGAATAAAATATATGTAAAATAATATTTGCTAAAATATTAAAATCTGTAGAATTGAAAAAAGTATAGTATATATTCTGTATTCTTTTGTATGTTGAATAACTGTAAAGAATACAATTTCTAAAGTTCTATAACAAACAATCATGGTAAAAATAATAATTTAATAATTTTTTAAAATTTAAAAATCCATGCAAACCTCCTCTATGCTGGGCATACTGCACAAGAAGATTGTGATTATGTAAATTATAAATTATCTTCATGAATTAATTGTCGTCTACAGCCGATTTTGGCCTGTGTGAACCTTCTGTCACTGCTCTCTGTCTGATCAGTGTTTACAAGATCTGAGAAACCATGAGAAAATATAAAGAAACTTGCGAGACTAGTTCAGCCATGGCTCCATAGCAGGTTGGATTTAACAGAGAAACATACATAATACAAATATAAGGCATTCTTGAGCCATAACCCCTTTATAAAGAGAGAATAAAAGCTTGTTCTGAGCATTTCCTCCGGAGGTCAGACAGAAATAGATGCGATCAACACGACATGAACCTGCGCCCTGCTTAACAAATAAACCTCTGACTTACACCATCTAAACCTGCAGCTGATCTAATCACAATGTTATTGTTGCAAAAATCATTTTCAGGCATTCTCAAAGTATTCAAAGTGTCCTCGCATGGACCTTTTCCTCCGTATTACTGTCAGCTTGTATAATGCAGCAGCTTTCTGAATCATGACTTTATAATAACGACACAAGATGTGACCGAAGAGCTGAGGCGTCCCATATTATGACATGCTAAAACCTTTCCATGCTTGTTTTATTCATGATGTGCTTCTATATGCTGATGTCCCTAAACCAACTTGAAAGGGCTTTTATCTGAGTCGTGGCTTTGATTTGGCGTTTGATTGGATCTGTGCAGTTTCAGGGGTGTAAGACTCCTGTTCTCTGTATATGGACCTTGATCAGTCGCACAATCAGGACGCTCGTTAATTAAAGAAGTTAAGTGAAAGGAAAATGACTCGCCGCCTCATCCTGATTGTTAATCACGACCGAAAATTGGGTTCAATTTGTGCGAAATAATAAACAGAAACAACTAGCTGACATTATTTTCTGAAAATTAGCACATTCGTTTAAATTTGTTCGCCAATCAATGACCCGTTTCCACATTCAGAGTCTGTGTTCAGAGTGTGAAAAGTGATTTTCCTGCTGAATAGTTGGATAAGCCCAGTTTAATTTTGCTGCTAATCGGTTTCAGACTTTTCTTTTGTCTTTCTTACATCTTTGAGAGTTAAGGAGTTATATTTAGATATTCAGTGCTTTACAAATTATAATCTGTGACTGATCTAAATTACATGATGCAAAGTGTAGTCAGTCACATCATTTATTAGATTACACATTTTAGGTGATATAATCAGACTACTTGTAGATTACTTTTGGATTACTTTTCACAAAACTAGCTTATCACAGATTTCAGTACCATTTTTTATCATTTCAATATAAAAATACAAAAATAAAATAACTTTAAAGGCTTAATTACGGAGAATCAATAAAATATTAACAGTTTTACTGCCGTTGCGTGAATAACGTAATCATGCAATCAATAAAAATTACCTTTAATCTGATTAAGAATATTTTATAATGAATTATCTAATTACAGATTATTAGATTTCAATACCATTTTGTACCTTTTAATATAAAAAAATATATACAAAACACAAAAAGCAGAATATATTCAGTCCTTTATATGTATATAAGCTATAGGCTTTAGAATACAAAAAGAAAATAATTAAAAATATGTAAAAATTATTTTAAAATATAAAAATAAAATAATTCAAAATAATTGGAGAATCAATAAATTATAAACAGTTTACTGCCATTGTGTGAATAACATGTAATCATGCAATCATGCAATTTTAATCTGATTATGAGTATTTTAAAATTTATTATCTAATTGCTTACCAAAAATTTCTGAAATCTTAAGTCATCCAGATTTCATGTAATCAGTTACTTTTTGTAGATATGCGTAAAGATATACAGTAAAGATTTAAAATTGTGGCATCTGTAAATTTAAAGATTAAAAATGACCAGCCTTTAAAAAAAAATGTGTAAATCTTGTAAATCTTCTATTATGCTATATCGTCACCAAATCTTGGATTTAATTATTTGGTCAATTTGTTTTCTTTCAGTTAGCACAGGTCTTGTGTTTCTTTTTTGGACCTGACTGAACGCAGGTCTCACTGATCTCAGTTTTTGAGTGAAAAAGCAATATTTGTGCATAATTTTGGCAATGTTCGTTTAAAAACTGAGGTGCATAAGCTCAGATCAGTGAGGCCAATGATCAGTTCAAGATATACAAAACTTGTACTATAAGAAAACAAGCTGATAAAATGATTAAATCCAATATTTGGCATAAATAGAGATTTATAAACAATTTCTGTAATTTATTTATATTTATTTCTATATTTTGGTAAGTTGTTATACCCTGTGTGAGCAAAGTCAGTAGGTTTTAGTCCAATGCGATACATTAAACTAGCAAAGGTGTAATACTAAAATTTCAAAATGCAAAACTATAGTAATCCTGCACAGAATCGTTACTAAACGCAGTGTTTAGAGTCACAGGAGGCAGAAATGATCCGGTCGGATTACAGGACAAGAGCACAAACATGAAATATAAAGTGGTGGTTATATCTCTCTGTGGGACGGCACTAAACAAGCTGTCGGCGGGTGTTCCAGGGCGTAGAGACTCAGAAACATCCACCCGTTTATCTCCATCTGACATTGGTCAACACGCCACGGGATAGAAATAAATGTGATGAAGTCTGACCTGATGAGAGATGCTGAAAACGTCTGACTGCAAACATAAATCTTCATCAGCAGCTGCATATGAGGTCATGTAGAGAGACATTAATAATTAGCCTTTTTTTATATTAATAATATGACATAAAACTTCATCCAGCTCATAATGTTATATAGACTTAGAATAAAATATCTTAAAGGTGACCTATGCCCCTTTTTACAAGATGTAAAATAAGTCTCTGATATCCCCAGAGTGTGTGTGTGTGTGTGTGTGTGTGTGTGTGTGTGTGTGTGTGTGTGTGTGTGTGTGTGTGTGTGTGTGTGTGTGTGTGTGTGTGTGTGTGTGTGTGTGTGTGTGTGTGTGTGTGTGTGTGTGTGTGTGAAGTTTTAGCTCAAAATACCCAACAGATCATTTTTTATAGCTGGTTAAAATTGCCACTTTTAGGGTATGAGCCAAAACGTGACATTTTTGTTTATGTCACTTTAAATGCAAATGAGCTGGTTCTCCCGGCCCCCTTTCAGAAGAGGGCGGAGCTTCAAAGCTAATGCTCAACAATAAACAATTTCACGCACTGAAACTGTCAGAAATTCTCAAGCCATCGACTCACATTGCTTTCATATGCATTTTTTAACTACCACATTCCTATTTACGATCATTCTAGTAGCATGCGAAGGCAGCATCAGTGAAAACAGCCAGAGACGATGGTAGCTTTAGCAACATCATGTGCCAAAAAGCTCTTTCAGAAAGGCAATTTCAAAACAAAATATGATGTGCTTACTTTGTCTGGATCTGACGTTCGCGCACAAAGTGCTGGTATTGATCCCTCTTTCAGAATCAAACTCTGCGTTTGTGAGGCAGTCCAGTGTAAAGTCCAGATTCCTTCGCAAATGAAACTTAACCACAGTGTCCTCAGCAGCTCAGATGAAGGAGACTCCTGTGTTCGCACTTATAATGCCTCTTTGGTAGCTACAGCAAGAAAACAGTAATGGCGGACTGCTGCTTCTCACTCAGGACTGTGTTTATGCTAATAGGGCAGAGTCACAAATGGGCGGGACGTTTTCCCATCAGTGACGTGTCAGAAGGGAGAAATCTGGAATCGCTTGTTCTGAGAGACTGTTTATGTTTTTTGGGGGATTATAAAAAAATGAGTGTGTGGATTTTTACCATCATAGGCTGGTTGTTTTCACACAGCATGTGAGCGGAGCGGAGAGCGCCTTTCTGATCGCTCAACCCAAAATGCCCTTTGGTAATTTGCTAGTTGGAGAATCTGTGAAATAGGCTAAGCAATAGTTTGTCTAAGCTAATGTTTCTAAAACTCGCCTAAATTGTTTTAATAGACCGCATTTCCCTGCAATTTTAGAAAGTGCATGTGTTTCTTTTATTAACGCCAGTAAACAATTCTTCATTAAGTGCATTTCATCTTGTGTGTGCTTTTCATGGGCCTGAGAAGCAAGGTGTATTTCGTGAAATTCTATGTGCATTTCATCTTGTGTGCGTGTTTTGAATGTTGTGTTGCACAATAACTGAAGCTGCGTTTTCACCGAAAAAAAGTAAGCCTAATGAAAATCAAATATACTTTTTCAGTTATTGAGTTTTTTTAGGAAGGTTTGCCAAGTGGCTTCAAAAACAAGACACGTTTTTAAATTAATAATTTGAATTTAATACATTTAAATGAATAAAATTAGTTTAAAAAGTACAAGCTGAACGTCACCCTGAAACATAACCGTTATTGGACCACTGCTTTAATTGAGACATTTATTCAAGAATTTCATTATAAACGGGAAAAAAACACAATTAGGCCTACCGGAGAAATTTGAAGTCAGAGCGTGATCTGAGCGGGATTTTGGTTTCGGGATTCGCTCACATGCTCTGGTTCATGATTTTTGCATAACAGGTCCCCTTTAAGTTGTAAAATAAATATAATGAATACATCATTTTAACATTTAAAAATCAAGTTGCAAAAATATATATTCTCTATAATTTTGTACGTTAACTGAAGAATAAAATATCGAATTCTCTAAAACAGAATGATTATTTATTAATATTTAATTTAAAAAAAAGAATTATTACTGAATTTAAATCGTTCAATTATTATTTCTCACAAATTTGATATTTCTTGATTTGAAATTTTTGAAGTTCCTTCAAGCCATTAAAACATTTAGTGAATGTTGTAAAATATTGTGACTTATTAGCATTAATAGATTCATTTAATTAATACTAATATTAGTAATTATTGAAAATTTGTCTAAGCAGTTAGACTTGCAGTAAATATTTTGTAATAATTATTTTGTCGTGATTGTTTGTTTTAGAGCTTTAGGTATTTTATTCTTAACTTGTTTATTCATTATTTAACATGAAAAAAGTATACAGACTATATATTGTATATTTTTGCAACAATATTTTATTTATTTACTTTCATAAACTTAACTAAATGTCTGCCAGTGGGTTCAAAAATAAACTAGTTTTTTCTTTTGAATGAAGTTTATTTTTATGACCCGATTTTCTGAAATTTTTCTTGTTTTAACTATAAAACTCACCTAACTTTGATTTATTTTTCAGAAAACAAGGCTTCTTATCTTAAGTCATGTTGCATCTCCAGTAAATGTATCTTAGTTTATGAATATTTAGACATTTGTGACGCTGGACCACAAAACCAGTCATAAATGTCAATTTTTCAAAATTGAGATTTATACATCATCTGAAAGCTGAATAAATCAGCTTTCCATTGATGTATGGTTTGTTAGGATCAGACAATATTTGAAAATTTGGAATCTGAGGGAGAAAAAAAAAAAAAAAAAATTAAGAAAATGGCCTTTAAAGTTGTCCAAATGAAGTTCTTAGCAATGCATATTACTAATCAAAAATGAAGTTTTGATATATTTACAGTAGGAAATTTACAAAATATCTTCATGGAACATGATCTTTACTTACTATGCTAATAATTTTTGGCATAAAAGAAAAATCAATAATTTTGACCCATACAATGTATTTTTGGCTATTGCTACAAATATACCCCAGCGACTTAAGACTGCTTTTGTGCTCCAGGGTCACATTTGTACTGGACAACAAGACAAAAATGCTGAGGGAGAATGTTTTTTTGACCAAAATGTGGCGTTTTCTGATGCATTTGTGCGGCTCTCTAATTTTGGCTTCTTAATAGAATTTGAAAGAAAAGCAGGAACTTTGAGTGAATTATTGCAGTGATGTGCCGTCAGTCAGTGAGTGTTAAATGGCGTTCCGCTCTCATTCACCTCTTCCTCCTCCGTCTGCGCTGAACGTGGGATGAAAACAAATCATACGGCGAACGCTGTCTGGAACATGTGACTCTGAATTCATCTGAACCATCTGGTGACTTCCTGTGTGGGAATGAAGAGAGATATCTTTATCCAGAACCCCGACTGTGTGTGTGTGTGTGTGTGTGTGTGTGTGTGAGAGAGAGAGAGAGAGAGAGACACTCCAGGAAAACAAACAGCTGGTGGTTTTGACCTTTTCTACATCAAGTATGAACACAAACTCACACACAATCATATGCAGAAAAACACAAATATATGAGAATGCATTGATGCATGTTCATTAAACTCTAAAGTCAACATGAAATCATAATGGATTAATAACACTGTTTTCTTAACACACATCTTAATGTCAATGAATGAATGATTGAATAAATAAATGTATACTGTACACACACACACACACACACACACACACACACACATACACTATATTGCCAAAAGTATTGGGTCCCCCCTTCTAATGAACAGGTTTGACTACTTTAGTAATTTCTATGAGTATAAATCTTAATGTTAAAGCATATAATGATATTCTAGGAAATTGTGTGCTTCTAATATTATAGCAACAGTTTGGACAGGACCCTTTTCTATTCTAACATGACAATGCCTCTGTGTATAAGACAAGGTTCAAAAAGAAAATGATTGATTGAGTCAGTGTGGAAGAACATAAAACCAAGTCCTAATCCCAGTTGAACACTGGCTCTGGTGTGACTGTAAATGCAGACCTTGAGCCAAAAACTCATCACCAAACACCAATGACTTGTACATACACTATATAGACAAAAGTATTGGCACCCCCTTCTTTAGAACAGAAAAATGCACTTCCAAATCTGTGGCAACAACGATGGGAACATAATTCATGTATTTAAAAATTGTATTTCCATCTCTGTTGCAACAGTTTTGGAAGTGTCTAAAATGACTGAACCCATATGTACAAGTCATTGGTGACTTAAGCTTATAAGCTTTCCATTGATGTATGGTTTGTTAGGATCGGACAATATTTGGCCGAGATACAACTATTTGAAAATCTGGAATCTGAGGGTGCAAAAAAGTCAAAATATTGAGAAAATCTCCTTTAAAGTTGTCCAAATGAAATTCTTAGCAATGCATATTGCTATTAAAAAATTAGGTTTTGATATATTTATGATAGGAAATTTACTAAATATCTTCATGGAACATGATCTTTACTTAATATCCTAATGATTTTTGGCAGAAAAGAAATATCGATCATTTTGACCCATACAATGTATTTTTGGCTATTACTACAAAATTACCCGTGCAACATAAGACGGGTTTTGTGGTCCAGGGTCACATACATATATATATATATATATATATATATATGTAAAAAATGAACAAAAATATTAAAATATTATAAAATCTATTTGTTGTGCCTCTGAAATGACTTTCATCTTCATCCATCGGATCTGCTAACAGCATGTCACACCTGTTCTCAAGATGACTGTTATTATAATGACTGATGCAAACAATCACAAAGTTGATGGCGTAATTTTTCCTTCGATGAAGGAAAAGCTCTCCATTCAACATGCAGTTTGGTTTGGATTAAATGGGGAAGGAGAACATGTTTAATTAAATGTGATGGAGCTCAAATAGCCTTATTAATGAGAATGTCTTCATCTGCTGTGGAAGACAGAGTGCTAAATGAACATCTGTCTCTGTGCTGCTGAGAGCCTCTTCTGATTGGACAAGATTTAATTGCACTCTGTGTTGTTATTGTTAACTACAATAAATAAAATATTAATCCATTAAATATTGTTTTTGTCAACTGAAAAGCTGAAAGAAATTGAATTATATGGAAAACATAAATTAGAAAAATTGCCTTAATATCTGAAATAAGTTATTTGAAGTACTAAAATTATTAAAACTGAAAGAAAAGTAAATTAAGAAAATATTTAAAAAAAATAATTAATGAAAAAAGCACAATACAAAATTACTAAATCTTAAATTAAAATTAATCTAAACATATTAATAAATATTATAATAGTGTATAAATAATATTAAAATGACAGTGTTGTGATAATTATGTACAATTTAAAAATACAAATCTTACAACAAGCTTGGATTTTTTATTTAAAAAAATAAAATAAATTTGGTGAAGGTGAAGTACTAGAATTACTAAAACTGAAACTGCATAAAATAAAAAATAAATAATAATAAAAAAATGACAAATGTACATAAAATTACTAGACCTTTAACTAAAATTAAAATGAAACCTAAAGACGCAAAAAAAATCTAATCTAATTAAAGATATTAATTAATATTGTAGTAGTATATAAATAATACTTCAATAACACTGTTGTGATACCTTTTTACAACAAATTTGGATTTTTGTTTTAAAAAAAATGAAATGAAATGCATAATTTTAAGTTGAATTACTGAAATTACTAAAACTGAAACTGCAATAAAAATTAAAGCTATATATAAAAAAAGACAAGTATAAAATTACAAAAACTTAAACTAAAATTAAACACTGAAAATGACACAAAAAAAATCATTAAAAATGTTAATAAATATTATAATAGTATATAAATAACACAGACTACTCCTTGAAACTGAAGCCAGTCCCTGAATGCATGGCACGCTTTGTGAAAATGGATGAGCTGAAAGAAAAATAAACATATATAGATATATAAATCATGCAGTCAGAAAACAAAACCAGACAGGTTTTGCTTATTTTTCCACGGCTACTGTCCAAATAAACAAATAAATGAAATATGCAATTTGAGTTCAACTTGTTTTATTATCTTACCTGCGGTTACCATGGCGACGGTGACACACTGTGTATTTGATAAAGCGGACAGGAAGCTCAATAGGTTTTGGAGCAGAGCTAATGTCTAAATATGGAATAAAACACAAACAAATACATGAATAAAACACAAAGAATATGCAAACAGCAGCATCCTATCATACGCTACCAGACTCCTCCTCTTCTCTGTCTCTGGTCTGCTGAGATTCAGAAGCCTTTTGTATGAACCTCAAGGGCAATTTAACAGCTTCACAGCATCAAGCGGACGCCGACTGAAAACTGTGGCATGTGACATTGTTCTCCTGCTCGGGGTCAAAGGTCAAGGAAAGAATAGACAGGGATTTCCATTAGAATGACTGAAGAACCTTCATGAATGTATTAGTCACAAAAATGCAAAAAAAGAGGGCTACTGGGATGCAATAACTCCCTAATATCTCGGTGCTCTTTGGACAAGGGAAAACTTGTCTATAAATCTGTGTTGCAAAGCCAAGGCACTCGAGAATTTATATTAAAAAGCCTTTGTTATCTCATGGCTTTAAACATTAAAAATAAGTCACAGGTGACCGCACACCTATGCATTGCGGCTAATATGCCTTCATCAGGGTGTGGAAAACAAACACACTCAGAGTCTCTAGGTGCGTTCGACTTCATGCAGCACTTAGCAGACCGATCGGCAGCTGACTTGAAGCAGTGCATGCCGGTTAGAAATTTAGTCCGACTTGAACCGGCGCCGACGCCACGTCACTGTCACGTGTGGCATCAAAGTACCGCGATGGCGTTTCGAGAGCAGCCGGCTCACTCAGCCGGCGCAATTTCTCCAGAGCGACTGCGGGAGCGCTGATGACGATACAGCTGTTTCACGATTGGCCAAATTCACCACATGACAACAACGACTCAAATCCAATACTGCTCACAAATCTGTTTTTAGAACAGTAAAAGCTTTTTTACTGTATAGTCGCAATGTTATATTGAGTCACATTTAATAAAAAACACTGATAAAAGCAAATATACCCCCACTTTATTGGTATTTAAATAGTATATGTTTTGTTGAACTTTATTCTTGAACAGACGGCCCTGTATTAAGCAGTATATAAAAAGTGTTTCTGTTGCTCATGAAAACGTTTCTGAAACGTCTGTGTATTTGACAAATATTGCATTTTATTCACTTCATCTGTGATAGAGTATGCAAACACCGCGTGAGCGTCACTAACGGGAGCAGAAAGCGTCCGGCTTGAAGTGTCCGTTTTCAACTCCTCCCCTGACTGCAAGCGGCTACTCTCGTTGATCGCCGTCTGTAGCCATGCTTCAAGTCGAACGCACCTTCTTATACAGCAATCACCTGATCACATGACAGTCACATGACTTCACAATCAACACATGGAGAAAGAAGAGTGGAAAACTTACTTTCACAACATATTACAAAAATCATCATAAATCATAAATTATCCAATTCAATTCAATTAAATAATAATAATAATAAAAAAGTCAGAATATCTATAACAAATCACAAAAAAAGGTGAAAACTCTAATTCCCCATTCAGACCTTGAAACTGATTTGTTCTCAATGTATAGATCCAAAAAGACTCTCGCTGTTGTAACTTTTTTACTCTATGACCTCCTCTTATTGATTTAGGAATGTGTTCTATACCAACTATTTTCAGTGTACTAGGACTGCCATGATTTTTATCTTTATAGTGTACAGCCATAGGGTACAGAGGATTACAAATACGAATAGCATTCTTATGTTCTGCTAATCTGGTCTTTAATTTCCTTTTAGTCATCCCTATGTAAAAACAACCACAAGGGCACTCCAATCGATACACAACAAATGAGGTATTGCAATTAATAAATGATCTAATCTTAAACTCACTACCTGATGTTATATTCAGGAACATACTTGTCTTAAAGGGATAGTTCACTTTGAAATTAAAATTTGATATCTATCAGCTTACCCCAAGGGCATCCAAGATGTAGGTGTCTTTTTTTCTTCAGTAGATCCAATTTTGATATTTTTAGGTCAAACCGTTCTAGTCTGTCAGTCATATAATGGCAGGTGTAGGTCACTGTCTCTATAAGAGGGAAAAAGAACATGCACAGAGAAGTCCAAATTAAACAATTCCCCATCGTAACTACACATTGATGGCCTAAGACACGAAACGAGCGGTTTGTGTGAGAAAACGAACAGTATTTACATCGTTTTTTTTACCTCTTGTACACAACCATGTCCAAGTGATCTGAGTGCGCGCACGCATCCGGTGTGTGACGTGTGTGTGCGCGCCTCTGGCTTAGTCTGCGCAAGCGCCGGAAAGAGCCGGAAGTGATCTCTCGCGCCAGAGCGCGCGCACACGTCACACACCGGATACGTGCGTGCACTCAGATCACTTGGACATGGTTGTGTACAAGAGGTAAAAAACGATATAAATACTGTTCGTTTTCTCACACAAACCGCTCGTTTCGTGTCTTAGGCCATCAATGTGTAGTTACGATGGGGAATTGTTTAATTTGGATTTCTCTGTGAAGAAAAAAAGACACCTACATCTTGGATGCCCTTGGGGTAAGCTGATAGATATCAAATTTTAATTTCAAAGTGAACTATCCTTTTAACCATATTCTCACAATGATTGCAATTGCCACATTTGTAATTTCCAACATTTGGACCTAACCAAGTTTTCGATCTTCTAGAGGAAAGATGACTTTTAACCAATCTGTCTTTAATTGTAGGTGCTCTTTTAAACACAACAGAAGGAGTTTTTGGTAAGACATCTCTAAGATGTGAGTCACTCATCAAAATTTCCCAGTTACTTTTTAAAATTCTCTTTATTTTATTTGCTTCTGTACTATATTCTGTCACAAAATAAACCGATTTTGCAGACTGTTGTGATTTTCCTTTTTTCACCAGCAATTCTTCCCTATTAATACCTTTGGCCTTATTATATGCTTTATTAATCACACTATTCTTATAACCTCGTGTCTGAAACCTCTGAATCATCTCTTGGGCCTTAATGTCAAACTCTTCTTCCTTGTCCTTCCTTCTTCCAAACCTTCATGAATGTGTTTGTGTGGTGAGCATCCAAAACCACTGCATTCTGGGGTACAAAAGACTTTCTATAAAGTCTCTGGACGCTGGTTCTCTTCGATCTGTTGTGCTCGTTTCTTAGTTTGAGACGAGTACAGCTAATCTTTGGAAATCCATATTGATTTAAATGCATAAATACTCAAGTATGTTTCACTGAAGTATCGATTTTTGGTTGTTTCTCCCAACATTCCCAAATTTTCGACCCAAAACGAATCTCTGGTTGTTTTTCAGTAAGAGTAAAGAGCTGTAAAATGAATGTGAAGCAGCTCAGTAATGTTTGAGTTCATATCAAGATCACTTTGGTATCTTGACAAACAGTTTGAGAAACTTTTAAGATGTTTTCTGAAGCTCTAGAAGAGACACGTGAGATTATGTGCTCTTTTTCCCAGGAGAAACATCTAAAAAGCAAAGGACCTCAATTTTGTCTAGGAAAAAGATTTTAAGTGTGATTTTTCATTTTGTTCCTATGGGCAAGTTCTTCTCGAGATACGATTGGTCTTGGAGACCGAATTAAATCACAATGTATTTAATTTGTCAAACAGCATCACATATGCGATTGATGAAAAAGATAAAACTCTAGCTAAAAAGCTTCACTCAAGATAAGCATCTGGTTCTTTAAACCTACCAAAATCTTGCAGTTAATGTTGGTTTTGAAGATAAAGTTATTCGTCTCAGTAATTAAGGCACGTTGACTTTGATTTGGTTGTCAGATAACCTGCGGTCAGATAACCTCCACCGTTAATGACTGATTTAAATGAATACCGTTCACTTCATCACAGATTGTGTTTGTTTTATCAGGTGTGAAGTAAAAAATGGGCAGCAGAAGTTTTGGCCTGGATACAAAACTACAGTCTCTGGTGCAACACAAGACAAATGTGGCTCATTATATGCATGCTGTTCTGCTCCTAAATAGGGTTTTCTTTGCTTTAAAAACTTTCACATTTAGAGTAACTCATGCAGTATTAGAATATGGCAAATTTGAAAACATTCGGTAACACTTTACTTAAAGCTTTTATGTATAATGCATTATAAAAGTAGTTTTAATGCATTAATTATGCCTTGTAATCCACTTTATAATGCATTGTAATTGTAACCACAGTTACAAACACACATTGTAACACTTAGCAATTCATTGTTACACTATGCATTTTAAATTTGTTTATAATTATTTCCAACAAGATATAATAACGCACATTATGAATAATTATTATGCATTATAGCCTTTAATATGTCTTATGAATTATACATAAAGGCTTTAAATAAAGTGTTACCATACTTTCTTTTACTAAATACTATGATTTAAAACACTGTTATGGGTTAGTTCATCTAAAAATAAATATTCTAATATTCTACCTTTTTTTTTTTTTACACTAGGAGTCAGTGTAGTTTTTTTTTTTAAAAGAAATTAATACTTTTATTCAGCAAGGATGCATTAAATTGATTAAAAGATTACAAAAGATTTCTATTTTGAATGAATGCTGTACTTTTGAACTTTCTACAGTATTTTCATTTGAGATGAGATGATATTTAAATGCTTAGTTTTATAGCTCTGTAGTTTCAAAACATATAATGTGATGCAATTCAATGATGATTGTGATATGAACAAATAAACATTCCTCAAACAACGTGATGTGAGATGTTTCGGAGGCTTGGGAAGATCATTCCTCCGCTGAGGAACAGTGAAAGTAAAGCTTCTGGAAACAAACGCTCCTCAAAAGATCCTGATGATCAGATTTGAGACGCACTGAAGGGGGGGGTGTCTGAATGTCTGGATAATAAAGTAAAGCTCAGTTGCCTCAGTTCAGTAAGTGTCCATCTAGAAATATTACTAATAAGTTATTCTTACGTGCTCTTTATAAAAATCAGTAAAGATTTTACAGCAAAAAGGCGTGTGAACCATGAGCTGAAGGTGGACATTACATTAACAGGCCATTTGCTAAAAAAGTATGAATTATCAGACGACTGAAGGTAGGCCTATAGGCCAGATTGTGTGCGACAGGTATTTTGGCAAAGTTTTGATCATTTCGATAAGTGGGTTAAAATAGCATGTCAAACAGAGCACATAATGAAACATTTGTTTTGATCTCAAGTGCTTCATAATGTAATAATCTGATTAAATGAAAATCAAGTATTTTGTTTACCACATTGGATGTTTTCACATAATCATGCAATTTATGAATAATCTTTTCAATTAATTTCCAGCCAAAATGACTATAATGTGATATAACGAACCATAACACCCCCCACCCGTATCCACCTTATAGTGCCATCTGTAACGGCTTCCCCCTCTTCCAGTTATTTTTATAACTCTACAAAACAGCTCTTTATGCTGCTTGATACTGCAAACTGGTGTTTCGTATCATATTATTCTACTGTATTATGAACACACTAGTTTGTAGAGCAATAGTTTTACCGTTTAGTGCGCTTTGTTATTCTAGTTTCAGCTAGCGGCTAATAAACCGGAAGTCAGAAAATAGCTTGCGTCCGCGTCGCAATATAGGGTAGAGTGGGGGAAAACGCCTCCCTTAAGGACTGTGTCATTTTTTTTCTGTGAAACAAAAGTTAAATGTTTTCAGAAAAGTTATTATAGTTTTAGTGATGATGACATAAATTCTAAACAAAGTATGAAAAATGTCCAGAGTTTTTATGTTATTAGATTTTTAACAAAAATTAAATTTGTACGCCCCCATGGGTGGGGTAAAATGCCCCCCAGTCTTACAAAGCAATTTGTTTTAAACACTTACAGCAAAGTTTTATATTTAAAAATGACCTCAAGTTAGCATCCAACATACCAGGCCGCGTACTGAGAGACTGTGCTGAACAGCTGACAGATGTCTTAACAGACATCTTTAACATCTCACTAAGCCAAGCAGTTGTCC
>JAFVLL020040451.1:0-14626 GCA_021397915.2 Tor tambroides
AGCATATTTTAAAAACGTTTTAAAATATAAAATGCATGTGTATTTCCAACAGTTATGCTAACAACAATAAAAAGACATTTATGACATTAAAACAGTGACATCTGCTGACGGACAGCATGCTGCATTGTCACGGGAACATCCCAGCTGAAGATAATGAGGAAATTGGATCGCTCCCTTCACCAAGTGCGTTCTAAACGACTAAATAATGGCACGCATGTGCCCTGCTCACTCCAAAGTCCCCACTCCAAGGGGATAAGGATGATAAGGATGATTTGGAACTTGCCAAATCATCACTTGAATCGTTCGATACACGATACGCGTATCGTTACACCCCTACTATGTGTTTGTGCAACGTTGGTTCCTGTGATCTCCTGAGTTTCCTTGTGGATTTATTATTAAGTTGGCTTGAAAAACTGCTGTTGGGGACGGCAGTGGGATTCAGTTTTCCACTGCACATTCAGGGCACATCACTGGTATCAGAGTCTGGGAATACAGTAGTGCATACATTATTGGGTAAGTTAACTAATGCACCACTGATCACCCATTGAAACCAAAGAGTGACAAATATTTTTGTGGCTTTATTCTTGTCATTTGCATTGTGTGTTCTAATTCTTCTGGAAATTCTTCTGTGAACATCTTTTCAAACACTGACAACATGTATCTGTTCAGAATTCAGCTATGTTATGATGGTAACTGGACAACACCGGTTGGTGCAAACTACGGAAATCCACTGGAGATGACACTTCATGACAATGAATCCATCGTTCAGGTCTCTGGAAAATATTACAGTGGCTACATCTATGAGCTTATGTTTGTCACTAGTCAAGGCTGCTCTTTAAAAGTGGGGCAGCCTAATGGAAACTCATTTAACTTCTACCCAACCCATGATGGAAGTGAGCTACGCTTTCTCAGTGGTCGACAGAATATAGATGGAATCACCTCCATTGGGGCTCACTGGGCTGTCTACAACACCAATAACAGCAGTGCATCTCCGGCTTAAGACTGTATTAGTTCACATCAGCCCCCTTTATGTTTTTTTTTTTTTTTTTTTCTGCCAACATTAAAGAAACAACTACAGGAACTTGTTTTATCTGTTCTCATTTTTATAAACTAGCTTCTCATGATTATTACTTGAATAAAAGTTGTTTTTATTATTATTGTTGTTGTTTTTATTATTATTTGTTCAGCAGAGGCAAGTTTCAGAAAGCAGATTAGGTGAATACTCTGAGTATGTTAACCCTGAAATGAGGGAAACTCTGGGTTTTCCGTTTCAGAATGGGAGGTATGTCAAACTTGAAACAGCAGAGTAAGCTAACCCGTTTCTGAAAGAGAGGTAATTTAGACTGTGAACTTACTCTGGTAACTCTGTGAACCTAACCAGGGGTGCACTTCCCAAAAGCAACCATGGTCGCAAGTTCCGTCGTTACCAATTAGAGCTCAATGGAACTAACGACCATAGTTAGGTAACAATGGTTTTGGGAAACGCATCCCCTGGTTTGGAGCAGGTTTTCTTCAGTAAACCCAGAGTTTCTTTCATTCTCCTCCCGCTTTTTAAAGCATAAGAGATGTTTAAATACCTCATTCATTCATTCATTCATTCATGCTGCAAAATAGATTTTTATCTTATTCAAGTACAAATATATATATAAAAATTCTTAAATCAAGATGCATTTCTATTTCAGGGGAAGTAAAATGATCTGCCAATGGGGTAAGAAAAATAGTCAATGTAAATGGAAAACAAGATTATTTTTCTTACCCCACTGGCAGATAATTTGCAATACAAGAAAAATGCACTTAATTTTTTTTTTCCTTGCTTGTCATTTTTCTTATGTACAAAATGTATCTTGTTTTAAGAGTCTTTAGATATTTTGACTGGAAACAAGACAAAAATACTAAGTAAGAAAAGCATTTCTTTTTTTTTTTCTCTCTCTTTTTTTTTTTTGCAGTGCAGGTATATTCATTCATTGCGACCTCTGGAAGTAACTTAATAATTAGAATTTCCTTTAGGATTTTCTAATGTGGTTGGATTCATTGATGACACATATAACCTTCCGAAAATGAAGCTGATTATTGTATGTCAGTAGGAGGTCCTATATCCATCTCTATATTCATTTGTGGCTATATCCTCTTCATCTGTCAGTGGTGCTGGTGCAGGTGCTCCCCTCATTTTGCGATCTCTGCCTTCTTGCTGTTGGCTGTGTAAAAGTCAATGTTAATTTCATTACCCTAATTAAGAAATGTAACCGGTTGGATTAGAGAACGTTTAATTAGGGTGAAAAGAGAATTAGACCATACTATTTGAAAAGCAGCTGCACATTGAAATATATACTGAATGATATTTATTTAATATGCCAAATGTTTGTAAAGTCATGTAGCCTACACCCATCAACCTTTTATACTTAAAGCTTTACCTGATTAAATTATACTTTTATACTTCATTTTTAGCTGCTGCCTTGTTCTTGATCTTTTCATAGTCATGGTGCCCACGCTTAACTCAGCGTACTTAGAGTTGATAGAACTAACTCAGTTCAGCCTAAGCTGGTTTAAGATGGAAATAGCTGGTTTTAGCTGGTCTCTGTAGAACCTTAGTGAACAGACACAACTATAATTGCAGGACATCACATTCCTTAGCAGAAACTAAAGAGTTCTCCCTTTCATTATCTGTGGTCGTAAATTAATAAATGGCCAGCAACTCGCTCAATTGTTGAAACAGCATCCTGTCCTGTTCTCTCTAACGTCTCACGAGACCCCTAAAACAAGGACAGATTTGTGGAGAAAATCTGGAATGTATTTAAACAGGACGTCACTGTGGCTTCTTATCACTTAACCATAATTCAAATGAAACAGGACAAAAGAAATGTCACCCATCTGATATGGTCTATAGATGACGTTAACGCAGTAATTCAACAATTTGATCAACAAGGAAAGACTTTTACTGATGAGACGCCTGAGCGCTGGTTTACAGATACATGCCCAAAGTGACTTTATGACCCTTGAGACCTCCCACATTCCAAGAGAATGCACGCTGTGTCTCTCCTTCAACAGAAACGCGCTCTCTCCCGTTCTTGGACAAACAAAGGACTCAAACTTTTACAAAGGACTTCTAAGAAGAGACATTCATTTAGCTGCTGCTATTAAAAGCAATATACTCAAGAGACAATATATATATATTCAGGTTGTATTTTATATTCGGGTTGTCATTTATAAGCTTGCTGTGTATTGGAACCAATGATATTTTCTTAATCTGTGACATATAAATTTTCCCTGTGTTAGTATCATATGCTTGATGATTATTTAGAACTTAGTATAGTTTAATCTATGCCTTAACCCATGTAGTAGATAAAAAAATTGTACTCTGTGTATGCCAAATACCTGTTGTTTGATGTTGAATAATAGCTGGTTTCGTAAGCAATAAGTTGGTGGGAATGAAAATTAACCTTTAGCATCATAATGTATGATTATAACACGTATAGAAATCTGCCAGGATATTTTCTTCATGTGACAAAATAACTAAGCAGATAAATTTACGCACGGAAAACTGAGCCGTGGGGGCGGGGCTCCGCCCTAAAGGAACAATGTGATTGGTAGAAGCCTCTAGGGGTTGGACAGAATGCATCCGGTTAAAACCCTATGACACAAAGGCTCTTCGCTCTCTGCTTGCTCGCGCGCTGCTTGAAAACTTTGACTTCGTCTCATTGAGGCGCTCCAAAAGCGCTCCCAGCCGTTAACATCTGGCCGAGCATTGAACCTTGAACCAATACAAATTGCTGAAAAGACCCTTCAAAGCCTGAAGCTACGCAAAGAACTCTAACAACTTCAAAGCGTGCCACTTTCGTGTTGCCAGGAAACCAACCCGCTCACAGAAGGGCATTCCCGTGACATCACGCACGACGTCAACAGCAACGAGCCAATCATACGCGGAGTTCCCTCAAACCAGGAAAGCAAGAAACAACAGATCAGCTGTCAACTTTCAACTTAAAAGCAAGTAACAAACAATAGCTCTATAATTTGGCTGAACCGTTCTCTGCTCGATGATCTGCACGGGTAAATCGTGTGAAAATAGCAAAAGGGCTAGACTTTTAACTTTCTTCAAAAGCGCATTCGTATGTATATGTGTGTATGTGTGTTTGTTTTGTTAGCTTAATTCATGTATTTTAACTAGAATAGCGAATAAACTCTCGTTTCATCCATAAAGAAATGTTCTGTCTTCTGTTGTGTAATATTCAGATCAAACTTTGCCCAGAACCTGTTACCTATGCTCAAAATTTAACCCAATTAACGGCTATTGTGGTGGCAACGACAATAAACAGAATTGCTCAGACATACTGATAGAACGACTCGCTGGACGATCGTTAATAAGGTATAAATCGGACGTTTTGATTAATATCAATTAATCATATCAAATCAACCCTAATTTTAAGATTTAAATTCCCTAAAGCTAAAATTCATAATAAAAGCTTAAACCAAGAGCTAAAGTCCTTTACATCTCCCAGCCTAGCCAAGCTGGTTTTAGCTGCAGGGGCGGACTGGGACAAAAATTCAGCCCTGGCACTGTAGCCACACCAGCCCACATTACCACACCAACACAGCCCCACCTTACGGACATGCGGTTATGTAGACATTTTTAGGATTATTGTCATATGTGTTCCCCTCTACTGAAGAGATAATTACAAACCCAGAATACATTTGTGTGTCACTGTTTTTTTTCCTATCTCTACCACACTCCTCCCTGTCTCTGCTAGGCCTACCATAGCATCCTTCCTCACAGCACTGGTATTGGAAGACTAGGGGTCTCTGGCTGTACTGATTACAGCAACATACCAGTTAATAAACACATAATAGGATGTAAAAATTGCAGCAAAATATTTTCACACTGACTGCTCTCAACATTGGAATACTCATGAATACAAGCAAGTTATAACAATAGCACAAAAGGGAATAGAATATATAGCAAAAACTATAAACAGTAGCAGCAGTCGTGTGTGTTTGTGTATCAACGGATTTTTACATTTTTAAATTCTTTATGCTTTACAATTAGTTGTCAATTATGCTGAAGTGTTGCTAGTGTGTGCTGCATGTGCATTTTTGTGTGTGGTGTAAAAGTATGTGTGTGAGTGTGATCTCTGTGATCTGTGTGTGTGTGTGACATACATGCACTGGTTCCTCCTATCCTAAAGGTTAATTAGAGCCACAGTATTAAGAAATTGGCAGCATATGTGTCAGGGTGTGTCTCTCTCATTGCTGTCTTCCTGCCTCCAAGACACTTGACTCTTCTGCAGCAGCTGAACTGTCTGCATTGGGTCCAGCAACATTCTAGTTTTGAATAGATGAACACACGATTCAGACAAGGGAGAATGTAAGTAAGCCAATAATACCTCATTTAACTATTGCATATGAGTGCCTGTAATAGAAGCCTATGTTCCACCCTACCTAACGATTAATTACATACTGTAACCTATGAATGCATGTATTCAATCATTTATTCTAATATATGACTAGCTATGTATTCAAAGTAAAGTTCACTACAAATGTCAACAGTTTTATGGCTATTGCAATTGGTTTCTGATGTGTTAGACTATATTGCAAGTAATAATAGATCTGTTTACCCTAAATCCCACCTTATCTGCTAATATTTCAGACATACAATTCGGTAACAGGCTAGCTAACACTTGTAACCAATTTTCATGAAGCACTGACATTTTAAAATATACAGTACGTGGGCTGTACACTAAGCTTACAAATGTTTAATACAATGTAGGCTACTGTCAAAAAACACTGGAGCTAACTGGCAGAAGTAAGTTAGTGTGAATTGCGTGAAAATGATTTGAGCTAGCTGTATTTTCTGTTTTCTTCTTACATCAACAGCACTACTGTCCTCCGCTGCAGCAGCCAAATTTAAACCTTTTGAAAAGAGTTTGGTAAAGTTTATGCATTTGGCAACGTCAGACTTAAGAGCCCTCTTCTTTTTTTTTTCTTTTTTTTTTGCTTTCTTGAAGTTTTCCTGCAATGAATTTCCTTTTTAAGGACCATTATCTAGCTTTTACTGACAATTAGCTTGTGAGTCGTGTTGCACTCTCTCTGATGATGTGCTTGAACATCCTGATTGGGTCGGTCGGCCCATCTCGGGACCCCATCCTATGCACTGTTGGCCTGTAAAAACCATTTATTTATATATATTAAAAAAAAATCTGACCAGCCCACATTTAAAAAAAATGGTCCGGCCCCTCTGGCATTTGCCAGAATTGCCCAATGGCCAGTCCACCCCTTTTTAGCTGGTTGGCCACACCAACCTGACCAGCTAAAGAAGTAGACAACCAGCTTAAACCAGCCAACCAGCTTAGGCTGTTTTTTTCAGCAGTGAGGGTAACTCAACTCAGAGTTCAAGTTTTAACTCAGAGGGCCCTATTTTAATGATATAAGTACATGGTCTGAAGCACATGGCGCAGGTGCGCTTAGGGCATGTAGTTTAATGATGGAAAAAATGGTTGGCATGCCAGGGACATGGTCCAAAAGGGTTGTACATATTCTCTTAAAGAGTCATGGGTGTCTTTTGGGCATAGCGTGCAATAAACCAATCAGAGTCTCATCTCCCATTCCCTTTTAAAGCCAGTTGCACTTGCACAATGGTGGATTCGCTATTTACATGGCAGAATTTGCAAGAGCAAAGACTGAATGCTTCTCCAGAGCGGAAACGGATCTGCGCGAGCTCTATAATCTTTTACACTGTAATCCTTTCATTTTTAATATTTCATTATCTTTGATATTTCATTATTGTCTTCATTTTCTCCCAACATCTGAGCTGCTGAGGACGCATTGGATTACTTTCATTTTTCAAGGTAATGCGCCTCAAAATCTACCTAAATACGTGTATCACTCCAGACTCCTTTGTGAATGTCATATCACTATAATGCTTAGCGTTTTAACCGTATTTGTGTGCGTACATTAAGTATTTTTTAACTGATCAGCACCGCGCCTGTGAGATTAGTTCGCGCTGTTCGTAGCACGAGATCTATTTCGACCTCACTCAGACCGTCACCACGGTCTTACCTTGAATGACGCCATTCTGCTGCCCTTCTGAGACCTAATGTAAACAAAGTCAGGTGACTGACCCTGAGTGGTTTGTTCGCTATAATACATCCAGGAGAACCAAGCACTTCCTCTTTGCCTTTCTCGCCTCTTCTGAGACCGGTTCGGAGCATTTGCGTGTATACGCTGATACTGGAATATTACCCATTCAATCCGTCACTATAGGGCAGGCGCCTGGTGCCCCTGAGGATTGCGGTAATTTTTTTCCTTTTTCTTTATTAGGTAAGTGGTTGGCTGTTTATATTATTGTAAATTACACGTTGATATTTTCTTACAGATTGTATTCCGGTACTGTTGGAAGTGTACGGATTGGTAAGTAGCCTTTTGTGGTTTAATTAATATAATTCTAAGGAGGATTGTTTGTTTATACTGTTCCACTGTTCGCAGTGGGGGGATTTTCCCACCTGTTGATCTGTGCATTCGTGCATAGAATAGGTGTTGGTACCTCCTTTGTCTTGTTTGTGTTATTGACTGAGAATTAATATGCTTGCACTGTGATACTACTGTTCGCAGTAGCTGAGTGAAATTTCATTTGGCTTTTTGATTGTGTTTGCACATGTTATTTTCTGACAAATTCCTGTTCGCTGGAGTATTTGTGTTATGGCTGTACGCAGCTGTATTGGATCTTCAACAATCATGAGTCAACCATTGTGCCGTTTCTGTTGTGCCTAATCTGCATCCTTGTGATGGTCACCGGGAATGTCCATCATGCTTGGGCATGGCTCACTTGCTGCAGGACATTGAAGATCCATGTCCCGCTGCTGTGAATTTCTCTCTGCAAGAAAGGGCAGAGAGCCTGGTTTATTAAACAGGTAGCCCCTCATAGTGGAGTCCAGTCATCAGTGGTCATCACCCTTAAACGAAGAAGAGAGCGTTCTCCTAGCTGTTCTGAGGCTACCTGTGAGAAAAGATCAAAAGTTTTAGATTCACATTCTGACACCCAGCAGCAAATTTTGGCAACCTTACGAGATCTGGCTGGGAAGATGGACCATTTTAGGCCCCAGGAAATGGGGAGAAGCACGCAATCTGTTGCATTCTCTGAATATGATTTTCCTGCATATCGAGAGGAGAAAGGTAACCCTCCTGATGCCATTTCTCTTCAAGCTCATGACTCCTTGTTCGGTAGTAACGATCAAGACGTGACTGAGGAAGATCAGGAGAATGAGTCGACGTCTTCTGTTAAGGATGGAGGCTGTGCACAGCCTGATATTGTCACTCGAATTCTTAGCGCTGCAAGGATTTTGGAGTTGGAAACACATACTGAAACTCAGGCAGCATCAGTGGGGCAAGGGGTGTGTTACAGCCACTGCCATAACACAAAAGAGGGATAACACAAAGGCTCGGTCCAGAAGGGAATTTTATTGAAAACAATACAAAATAGGAACCACAAATGGGAGGAAATAGTCAGGAGAGCAAAAGTAGAAAGGAGAACGCAACTCCACGTCTGGACGGCCACTCAAGTCCCGCCACTCAAGCACAGCTACATGGATTCTTTTCAGCACGTGCTAACGGTCCACAGCTGTAAGAAATCTGCTCAGTCACAAACATGAGTAACACAGGTTTCCAGCCCCCTAGAGGGCAAACAAATAATAATAATAAATACATGCACATGTAACAGGGTGTGGGCAGGAATCTCTCAGACTCAACCTTCTGTTTCGATTCCTGTTGCTGAGGATTATTCACAAATGTTAAGTAAGGCCTGGAATAATCCTAAAACCGTCCTTCAATTCAATGCTGGTTGCAGGCGCTTTGTCAAAATACAATATGCTACAGAAACGGGCATGGGAGGTATGCCAGCAGCAGAGCGTGAAATGGCAGCATTAACACCGCTGAGTCCAGACCGAGTGACTGATGACCCCTGATGTCCCAGAAATGAATGTGAGAAGACAGATAATCTGGTGTGTCGGATTTATAATGTGGCCACACGTGCGGCCTGATCTGGTAATGCACCAGCCATAATTTTGGCCGCTCTGAGAAAAATCATAAGTCAGGAGGATCAGGACGTTTTAGGTTTGGTGGATGCAGCCCTTGCTACACATGCACAGCTTACTAGGGACATTGGTGTCTCTATGTCATCTGCAGTACTTTCTCGTAGGCAGATCTGGTTGTCACAAACCTCCCTGCCTGATACTATCAGAAAAGAACTGACCTACATGCCAGTTACTCCAGGCCGGGTTTTCTACCCAGATTCTCAAGAGATACTTGACAAAGTGGAACACGCGCGTTGTAGAAGGGAGTCAGTGCAGCGCACATTTGGTCGCTCTAGGGTAACTAGACAGTCATTTCAAGGCTGTCAGCCTTCTCAGCCTACCCACTTTAATTGGCCATAGTAATGGGAGTGTGGTGGAAGACAGAATAGTTGTTCTCGGAGATTTGACGACAGTCGAAGTGCTAGGTGGGAACCATGGTGCAAACAGGTGGCTCAGTCCCGGTCATCAGTTAAGGATGCACTGCAAAGAAAGCGGAATCCCAGGGGCTCAGGCCCCCAAGGAGGAACTGCATAGCAATACCAGGGGGGTGACTGGAATCTGCTCCCAACTATGCCTGGACAGTTGGGAGGAAAAAATTTCAGACCATTGGGTACTGTCTACACTAAAAAATAGATACAGAATTCATTTCCAGCGTTGACCTCCCCCATTTTTAGGAGTACACATGACTGTGGTAAAGAACCAAGTCCAGGCACAGATTTTATCTGAAGAAATTGCGACCCTTCTAAAAAAGAAGGCAATTTCTCAGCAAAAGCCCAACGAGCAGCTCACTGGGTTTTATTCGAATTATTTCCTCGTGCCCAAAAAAGATGGCGGTCTCCGACCCATCTTAGACCTGAGATGTTTAAATGCATACATAAAAGTGCTGCGGTTCAAGATGCTGACCACGGCACAAATTTTGGAGTCTATAGAACCAAACGAATGGTTCACAACAATAGACCTCAAAGATGCGTATTTTCATGTACCCATTCATCCAGACCACAAAAGGTTCCTTCGTTTTGCCTTTCAAGGCCAGGCGTATCAGTTTGAGGTCCTCCCCTTTGGCCTCTCTCTCTCACCTCATGTCTTCACCAGGGTGGTGTCAGCCACCCTTTGCCCCCTTCAAGTGGCGGGTATAAAGATCCTTCCACATCTAGACGGATCTGGCTGATCTGTGCACCAAGCCATCATCAGGTCCTGGAGGACACAGAGAGAGTTGTCAATCACATAAAGGAACTTGGCTTTCGCATGAACCATGAGAAGAGCAATGTCGAACCACGTCAACAGACAGTATTTCTCGGATTGATTCTGGATTCCCTGACAATGACAGCATCACTCGCTCCACAGAGGGTAACAGTGTTATCTACTCTAGCGCAATCTTTCCGTTCAGGCAAACGGATAGAGTTGGTGCAGTTTCAAAAATTGTTGGGGGTGATATCAGTGGCAATAAAATTTGTGCCTCTTGGGTTGCTCAAAGCACGACCACTACAGTGATGGATCAACAAGTTTCAACCCCAAATTACACAGGCGGGTGAGACTGAAAGTTACACAGAAATGCATTCAGGCCTTGCACCCCTGGTTAAGCAAAAAGAAACTGGGCCAGGGGGTCCCTCTGGGGAACATACCAGCAAGGAGGATGGTGGGGACAACGGATGCGTCTCTGACTGGTTGGGGGGCTGTCTGGTAAGGCAGAACAGTCAGAGGCTCTTAGGTGTTCCCCTGGAACATGGAACATATCAATGTGTTAGAACTGAGGGCAGTTTACATGGCCTTGAAATGACTGATTCCTTTTCTGCAAGCATGTCCTTGTAAGGACCGTCATGTCAACAGTTTATCATATCAACTGTAGCGTATGGACAAATCAGACACACATTTAGTCATTATATTTAATGAATAATTCAGGAAACCCCCTCATTCCACAAACCAATTGTGAGGGTCTTTGGACCCTTCTCCTGGAAGAGCACCCTAAAAGGCTCAGTTACCAGGGAAACCATCTGATAAGACTGTTTTATTGCTCAAAAGTATGTGAGATGCGAAGTGCAGTAAGAACAGGCTCTTATGAAACCCACTTCGCCCATAAAAACAGAACTTTCCTCCCTTTGGTTTTCTATGAATTAATTCTTTGAATGAACACACATATCCTTCAGGTCATTGTGTATGTTATTATTCTTCTTGTATATGTTCTTGTTTATTTTATCCTATTTATGCATGTTTATAATAGATCACCAGTTAATTTCACTTTAACTGTATCATGTTTGGTCTCTTTTTAGTCGTCTTCGGACAATTTAATTGAGAGTGTATATTTTATGTTGATACCTATGCAACATATTAGTGTCCTAAGAATCTGAAGTAGTTTGTGCATTAACCCCATGTAAATTACCATACTCAGAGACAAAGAGTCATAAAAACTTTCCCTCCAACGGTTTTAAGAATCCCATTGGCTCTCTGACATCCCAGAGGCGTGACCTCCAAAGCAGATAAAGCTCTCACGTAAAGTGACGCCGCCCAGTCTGCATTTCTGTGAGATTACTGAGAAGATGAAAATGTGAGCTAGAACTCTTCTGAACACTTTAAGTTTTTGTGCCAGGCCTTTCCGGCCTTGTCTTTCCATTCAACCAAGCTCCTTGGACCTCAGCAGATCTTATTCTTAGCTTTTTCCACCTTCTACCTGGAAAGAACATTTCTACCTCAGAACCTTTGGAATTCATCACTCTTCAGCCTGGAAGAACGTGATCGGGACTCCAAAACCTTAAAACCATTAAGACTTTCATCTGAGACTGCATTCTGGACACTCGATCCAAAGGCAGAGCAAGTATTGTACATTTAACTAAACGAAACAGAGGTTATTAGTACAAGTTATAGACCCCGTCATAAACGGCACTGATGGTTTTACTCAGGTGGATGACTTTCTCCATAACTGCATTCTATGGCTTTCCTGATGGTCTCATCCATCAACTCTCACTAGCCCTGTACCCATGTATGAGTGATTGTATGTTTGTTTGTTTGTTTGTTTGTTTGTTTGTTAGACTAGTCTGCGTTAGTGTTTAGTTAATAAAGGTTGTGTGCACAAATTACATGAGTTTCTGATTCTGCTTTGCATATTAATGTCCCTTTACGATTCCGATCCTTGCTACATGCTCTAATGCATTAATACTTAGAAAGGTATTTTCTGTGGCCAAGAAAATATCCTTTCTTAGAGTTGATATGAACTTAAACTGAATGTTCGCTGGACGAACAGATTAGTTGATGGCAATTTAATTCTGTGACAGTTATTACTGTCAGCCGATATAAATAATTGTAATTAATCATAATTAATTGTAATTATTTATATACAATTCCCTTTTAAGCAAATTCGCTACACAACCATCAGAGAGGCACCAAGTCATTGCGTTGCCTCCAGGAGTCCAGGAGGCTTCTGTTTTGGGCCCTTCCAAGGCTTGCCTCAATCAGGGCAATCTACACACCTGGAGCAGTGAACCGGGCTGCCGATCTCCTCTCCCGAACGGGACCTCCTCCAGGGGAATGGTGCTTGCATCCAGAGGTGGTAGGCCTGATATGGGACAGGTTTGGGAGAGCTCATACCGAACCTGTTTGCATCAGCCGAGACAACTCATTGCAAGATGTGGTTTGCGATGAGCGACCAAGGTGGGCCCTTGGGAGTGGATGCACTGTCTCATGAATGGCCGGAAGGATTGTTATACGCTTTCCCCCCCTGCCATTGATTCCTCATGTGCTCAAGCGTGTGGAAATGGGACATCACAGAATTTTATTGATCGCACCGAAATGGCCAATGAGACATTGGTTCCCGCTTCTTTTACGTTTAGTACGAGACCGTCCCTGGTCATTACCAATCAGAGCAGACCTTCTGACTCAGGTGGAGTGTCAGATTTGGCACCCAAATCCAGCCATGTTACAACTTTGGATGTGGCCTCTGCTCAGTCCATCTCTCATGGCTAGAGGAGGCGGTAGCAAAGACCATTAACAATGCTAAAGCACCTTCCACTTGGGAAAACTATTCAAATCGATGGTGTGTGTTCTCCAAGTGGTGTCAGGATAGAAACCTGAATCTGGCTGATTGTGGTCTTGAGTCTATTCTGTGCTTTCTTCTGTCACTGTTGGATTCAGGAAGAAAAGTCAACACTGTTAATGTTTATGTTGCAGCTATTTCTCATTTCCACAATATTGTAGAAGGCTTGTCAATTGGTAAACATACATTAGTGTCTCAATTTCTTAAAGGTGCACGACACCTCCATCCAGAGAGGAAGTTAAGATCACCATCCTGGGATCTTCCTTTGGTTCTACAGTCATTGACTAAGGCCCCATTTGAACCATTGACCCAGGTGGATCTTAGGTCATTATCATGGAAAACAGTTTTCCTCCTGGCTATCAGTTCAGCAAAAAGAGTGGGCGAACTGCATGCTTTGTCAGTAAGTGGCGATTGTTTGAGATGGGAAGCAGATTACTCAGGGGTTTCTCTCTGGCCTTCTCTCTGGATTGCCCTGATCGTTCTTCCCAAGCTTGTCAATCCTTGCACAGTCAATCAGGCACTTGAACTTGCAGCCTTTAAACCTGACCCAGATTCTTTATCTACAGGACTTGACCTTTCTAGTCTGTGCCCAGTAAGAGCACTTTGCAGATACAATGAGCGCACACAAACGTTGCGACAGTCACATACTCAGTTGTATTGTGTTTTGATAAAAAAGTATTGGACAACCAATATCAAAGCAGCGTCTCTCACACTGGATAGTGGACACTATTGCACAAGCATACTCCACCCAGAGCTTACCAGTTCAAGGGAACCTGGTGGCTCATTCTACTAGGAGTCTAGCCACATCATGGGCAGCACTGAAAGGTGTGGCACTTACAGATATTTGTGCAGCGGCCTCATGGAGTTCACCTTGTACCTTTGCCTGGTATTACAGGGTCAATGTGGCAGAACAAGTTTCATTTGGCTCCGCAGTTCTGCAGTCAGCTTCTAAGCAGGGATGTGGGGAAGGAGTGGCTGCTCACCCCTCGTGACCTTGATGGTACTAGTCATCCAAGGTAAGACCTATGAGATCGAATGATGACCGTCACCACGGTCTTACCGTGACACGATGATAGGTCAGAGCTCTGTAACATCACGCTGTTTCGTCTCACTTTCAGTGCATTTGACTTGCTATATGTACGGCTGAACACCGGTTCTCTTGCTCTCAGTTAAGTTGCTTCTACCGGCTGTTTATTGCTGTAGATATGCAACGCAGAGAGACGTATACGCGATGCCCTCTTCTGGAGATGGGGCGGGAATATGCAGCTCATTTGCATTTAAAGCGATACATTCCAAAACAGCTCTTTTTTCAGACACACCCCAAAAATGACATTTTCCAGCTGTTATAATAAATGATCTGTTCGGCATTTTGAGCTGAACCTTCACAGACCCATTCTGGGGACACCCAAGACCAATTTTACATTGTGTAAAAAGGGGCATAATAGATGCTCTTGTAGAACTTTAGAGCCAAAAAGTCCGTCACACACACCCAGCCTAACAGGACAACACATTCCTTGAATTGACGGAGCCTGTCTTCCACGTTGTG